>JAGDFM010000217.1:51229-65134 GCA_019155715.1 Phytophthora pseudosyringae | reverse complement strand
CCAACAATGTCATCGACAGTCCAGCAGCCCGTGCGGCCCACATACTTGCGAATGTGACCGAAACCACGATCACAGGAATTTTTCGTGTGCCCCTTGACGAAAAAATTATAGTCAACTCGCTCGAGGGCTCCCCTCTGCACTTGGGCCAGGACGAACTTGATCACGTGGTTGTTCTTGTTTTGCCCTGAACAGTTGTCTGCGTAGACCACGACGTATTTCTTACTGGCAGGCAGTAGCACCATACGAATGAAGAGCTGCAGTATCGAGTTAATCTGATCGCTACCCTTTCCACTTGCAAACTCGTCGTACAAATAGTTGGTTTGGACCCCCTCGTTCTCGTAGTAAATGCCAAAGACATTCACAGCCAGCAACGAACAGAAATATTACTGCGACGGCGATGGTAACTGACAGGATCGTCAGATTCTGCGAGAAGTCCATGACAATCACTGCCATGTTGCTGCCGTTGCCCTCCTCTGGATGCACTGGACGCCTTTCAAAATTGCATTAACTCGCTGCATAAGTAGATTTAGGACATATTATAATTATGCAGACGTAGATTTCGTCTCAATAAATGAAGGGTCACTTTACCCCCTTATTGTGCAATGGCAAATATTTTATCTTTATTTGAGTATTGATTCACGTTCATACCCGTTTTCCACGCTGGAATGGGTCTATGGACGGGCGGTGAGCTTCGCAGTGTTGCTATATCACCTTACCACCTCAAGGTGAAGCGAGTCCGAGAGCGGGATGTCGATTTCGCTCAGTTGCTGCAAGCATCAATTACACCGCATGTTGGGTTCGAGGGGTCGTTGGCACATATCGCTCCGCCGTCGAAGAACTCGGCGACGGTCCGGCTTGACCCTGAACTCCTGTATGCTCACGTCCATCGGGATTTCGAAGGATATTTGCAGTCCTTTGATGGATCTGCTAAGACTGAGAAGTATGGAGGCTACGGAAGGTGTTCGTGGATACTATGGAGATTGCCAAGTTGGAACATTGAGATCGCTGCGAGTGCGCACCTTTCATCTACCACAGTCAACACAGCCGAGTACGCCGGCATGAATAATGGCGTCCTGGCGGCCATCAACCGTGGAGTGACTGACTTAATAATTGTCGGCGACTCCAGGCTAGCAATCCAGCAATCCATGGGGGTGATCTCATGTAAGAAGGAATCGTTGCAAGTTGAGTTGGCGTGCCATAAAGACCTGACCGCAAAGCTGAGTTCAATTCGCTACCTGCATGTAGTACGATACTATAATGCGGCAGCTGATTCCCTTGCTACAGAAGCATTGGATAATAAAGCTGACCGGGTAGTTCTCAATGAACTCAGCAAAGCTGAGCTAAAAACTCTGAACAGGATCGCAGAAGTCCTATATGTGGAAAAGAACTCAGCGGTCCCCACTAAAGACTCAGCTAAGATGGCGGTTATGACAAGGAATCAAACCCGCCGAGTCCACTTGGAGGATGAAGGATTGAATAACTCAGCTCACGAATCTCAGGGTCCAGAGCCGAGTTCAACATCGGTTGCCAGCTCTTACGAGTCAACGAGACGAAACCTACCAGCGCGCCGAGTCGAAGGACAAGCTCAGATAGAAGTGGATGAGAATCGATTGTTCAACTCAGCTGACATAGATCCAACGGTCGTGCAAGCTGAGAGACGAAGTAAACTCAGCAAGTACACGATTTCTTGGTTGCAGGATTAGCAATTACCACTCGCTGTTATCGGATACCTTTCATTTGTTTTGCTGTACGTGGCTCACGTTGGTATGACGCAAAGTGTGCAGTACCACAGTACTGCGGTATATCTAGAGCTCAGTCGGAAGAAGCAAAATGGGCAGATGTGAAAGCTGTACTCCAAGGCAAACTTGATGGTCTCACACACCGAGGAACTCAGAATGCCAGCAAAATTGCCGATAACTTCGTACTCAGCGAGGACGGACTCTTGTACTACTTGGGGAACGGAGAAGCCGAGCTGAGTCCGACGGTGATGACTTGATGTTAAGACTAGTTGTCCCGACCACCATGATCGACGAAGTGCTCCAAAGCTGCCATAATTCGATCGAAGGTGGACACCAGGGCATTGTAAGATCCTTCCATAGCAAATGCCTGGAATACTTCGCTCATGAATCGTGGGTCTCGGTCATGTCGGATCAGTGATGGAGCCCCGAACCGTCGGAAGTCACATTCTTCGAACGCTTTAGCCACTTCCAATGCTCCAGTGTCGTTCGTGGCTTTGGCGATCACTTATCCGGTAAAATGGTCTTGAAAGAGAAGCAAAGCTGTGTTACTTCGCTGAGAGTTCTCGGAAGCGGAATTTTAAAGCCATTGGAACCATCTGGAATGGTCGGTCGGATACCACATTTCCTGGCGATAAACCTCGTAGTTGGAGTTTGCTCTTGCTCTTACTGCAGTCGTCGCACGTTTGAACGTGCTTGACTACATCAGCGTACAAGCCAACCCATGAGTTGATGTAGTCGAGATCCAGAGCTACGCTGAGTTATCGACCTCAATCAAATGGACAACAGGAACGTCCGGTCAAAACAATGATCCAGACAGTCCGAGTCTATGTGGAAGATCTTCTGCAAGCTGATTGGGACGATATCGCTGAGATGGTGGTACATGCTATCAAGAACTCACGACACACAACTCGGCGGGAGACTCCGTTCTATCTCGTACACGGCTGGGACTCGCAGTCCACCCTGAAAGCACTGATGTCGACTATTAAGAATGATCCTGTCAACTCGGCGGAGGCCACGCAGTGGCGCCGAGAAGCAATTCGCCAACGAGAAATCGCTCTCCAACTAGCGAAAGAATACCAGCTAACGGAGAAAGGTCGGCGGGCGAGAGAGCACAACGCTAAACTCAGCAAGAGAGAACGAAAAGCCTTTCCAAGTGCGAGGAACTCAGCAAATCTTTCCTGTGGAGACCTGTTGTTTGATTACTTACGACAGAAGAAACGAGAGAATCGTCTGGAAATGGTGCAAGTTGCTGACGAGAGTCAGTAACTACAGCACCGCACGTTGACCGACACCAAGTGAAGAGGTACAGGCTTGGTGGATCGTGAAAACTACTGAGCCCACTTACATGGAATTATATATGAAATGAACTCAGCTGATTCTTGAGAGCTACGGACGGATAAAACTACTCAGCTTGGAGAATGGCCAGAAGAAAGTAGTCAGAGCTCAGCGTCGTCCACAGCAGTCTCGAAGATACTGAGTCCCGCGCGGTTGACAGGAGTCGGCGCGTGTGGAGAACAACGCGGTGGACTCGGCTGGGCTTCATCGACGTGTTCAGAGAGAGAGAAGCCGCGACATACTCGTGGTCGAACTCGGCTGGGGTAAATACAGGGAACTCGGGGTGAAGTGGCAGGAAGAACTGATTGGATGGGTGCAACCTGGGCTGACGAAGTCACCAAGCACGCCAAGGATCCTCACGATCGATGTCAGCGACCGTCGACGCCCAGTCAGTTGACTCCGGAGACCAGGGAAGATTGGCAGGTGGAGCAAATGGGTACGACGGGTCGAAGTAGAGGTCCGAGTCCAGGATGGGAGTTGGACCCGTCGGTTTGCTCGACGAAGCACCTTCGTACATCGCACGATACATCTTCTCCAACACAGCACGCAAGACGTCGCCTCGACGTTTTCGTCCTCGACTGTAGTTCAGCCACAAGTTGAGTATCAACTCGAGCACAGCTGGAGTGAGATCTGGATGCAGAGAGGGGTGCAAGCCGAGCACTACGCTGGAGTCAACAATCCAGTGCATACGCTCCCACAACGCAATGAAAATCTTCAACCAGTGGTGATGATCGCCTCGACACTTGAGCTTGCACTCAGCGACGACCTCCACCAGCTGAGTCGATTTAGAAGTGGGAGCGCGAGAACGAACCCGATCCAATACTTCGTCAGACATGAAGAAAGTTGCCTTTGGAAACGTGACTCTCAACTGTTGACAAGGATGCTGGGGAGAGAAGACGTCCGAAAAAGCCGCGACACCTCCCAACGACGACGGTGTCGGCCGTACGTGATTTTTTCCATCCACATTCTCCATCTGAACGAGCACGACACACGATTTAAGGATACGATCTCAACATCGCTGAGCTCCGGAATGGAAGAACGGCGGACTGCGCCACATCTTCATCTGATGAGACACACGAGAATCACGAGTAGCAGCTTGAGCAGCTCTACTTCTCAACTGAGCGATTGGCAAAGCCAACAAATCTGGAAGCTGTCCCGTGGCCGTTGTCGAACCCGCTGGGTTGGAACTCGGCGGCGGAGCTGAACTGAGGATCGGTGCCGAATTAACCGCAGAAGAAGACGTGGAACTCAGCTGACTCTGTGACTTGGCTAACTTCCCTTTCTTAGTCGACTTGGGCGTCACCACAGCCTTCCCAGCCGTAGGTCTATTTGCGACCGACTTGTTGGCCGGAGCAACAACTCCATGTCCGCCCACCGATGAACCAGTCGACGTCGAAGAGACACCGACGACTTCGCGCCACTCCGAGGTTTCTTGATAATCACTCGAGGAGATGACGGGCGTTGTCGCTTGGCTTTGGCAGCAGACGCAAGAGCCGGAGAAACCATTGGTAGAGGAGCTCCCGCTGAAGTACTCGGCGGAGCTGCAAGTTTAGCGACTGGGGTACTCAGCGGGCCAGAAGGAGAACTTGGCGGAAATGACGCCTGGGTAACTGAAGAAGCTGGGGATCCGTCCTTCTCCGCTTCACTCTCGTCACCCGACTGGAATAAATCCTGGAGCATTTTGCACTTCTGTACTTCAGTAAGAGACCGTTTCCGCCGAGAAGACAGCGGAATGTTTGCTTCCGAATCCGACGAATCATCCGATGGACTCAGCTCAGTGGTGGAAGTAGCCGAGTTAGACTGTAGGGTGGACTTCGCATCAACGACTTGAGTTTCTCCACTAGCCGAACCCAACACATCAAAATCCGACGCCTCCAAGTTATCGAGCTGGATCCGGCCAATAGCGCTGGCGTCCCTAGAAGCAGCCCTTGAAGAACGGCGGGGCGGAGAGGGAGTTGATTTCGTCGACTTCACTTGTTTCGTCTTCCGAGTGCTTGATGTTTTGGCAGGGGTAGCGGACGCAGCGGCCGACTGAGCCGAGTGCGTCATACTAACCGACACACTGGACCGAGCTTGGAACGGAGGCGAAGATCGCTGGGTAGTGAGAGGAAGCTGAGTTGACGGAGCGGAAGGAGCCGAACTCAGCAAAGAAAGCGTCGCAGCAGCAGATTAAGCCGCCGACAGAGGAACAGGACTCTCCATAGACGACGCGATGCCTGAGAGAGCCAAGTCTGGGACAGCAGAGATCTGCACCAACGGACTTGGCGCAACTGAGCTAGTAATCACTGAAGCTGAGTGGGTCGTCGTTGATCTGGCAACTGAGCGGGTGACGGGAGAAATCGAGGTCGCCGACCGCTGAGTAGCAGAACAAGCTATTCAAGATCTTGTATGAAGACGAGCAATAATGCTTGCTAGTGCCAGACCAGCAAGCTTACCTACCATGCCTCCGGTTCCATCAGCAGCTCTTCCCCCTACAACAACATAGCAATGTACGTGTCACCCAGCATCAACATACACCCCAATCTGAGGGGAAAATGTCAAAAGGCGTGATCATACGAACTTATGTGCAGAAGGCGTGGTCACGAGGCCCGGAATAATAGAAACGGCAGCTATTTCAGGGGGCCAGTGGTGCCGACACTTGGGACCAACCCTTGGTATTTAGCGCCACTGGTTGTACCCGCAATTTGGTACGAGAGGGAGCGTAGCTGCACCGCACGGTGGGCCCATTCGCTCAACCCGTTTGACCTGTTTAGGGACCCTGTCACGTCGTTTCCATCCGGAGTGCACTGAAGTCGCGTCTTCTTAGCACTCCTCACGGTCTAACGCAAAGGCGATTGGCACGAGCAAGATGTGGTGGAGCTTGTTTCCTTGTCTAGTGCATCCATTGCTGGAGAAGTACATTCGGATGAAAGTGGCTTCGCTGGTTTTGAGTCGTTGGACGCTGATGGAAGTCCTGTTCAGTCTATCAGCATAACTCAAGAAACAACGATTACGAGCCTAGTGTCATTGACATGTTGTCGACTCCAACTGATGCGGGAACTGGTGAAAGCAAATTTAGCGAGAAGGACAGTGATGAGGAGCGTCGCCTTCCGTGTTTGCAAGTTCCTGTTGCGAGCGATGACACCTTCAAATGCGGAATTTGCGATTGCGCTGAAGGAAGTGGAGGTGAGTGCGATATTTCAAGCGGGGAGATCGTACCGAGTGTGTTTGAGCCTTAGTCTGACAGTGTGATTAAAATTCCTCATTTAGAGGTACCGGCCGGGATTACCCTCAAAGACGTTGGACGACTGGTGTGGATGTGTTGGTAGTTGCCAGCCGGATATCTGCTGGAATCCACTCACGGATATGTTTTGTGCTGCCAATAATTGCCGCGTTGGTCCTGTTTGCGGAAATCGCCCCCGTGAGTTGGATAACGGCCTCGTATTGAAGAAGATCTCTCCGTGACGCAGTCTCATAATTTTGTTTTACGACAGACTGCAATGCTTATGTAGTTCCAATAATAACGCCTTCACTTAGGAGTCCGCAGATCTGCACCGTTCCTGCATTCTGTTTGAATTGTGGCTTAGGGAGCAACGAGACGTAGTCTTGAACCGCGTACACTGCATCAACACCCCTCTCGAACTCTTGGCCAACTATGAGACTTGATTCAGGTATATCGTCTCTGTTAAGCCCAGCACTGGAGGCCAGTACCGAGGATGCGTCTGTTCGGTAGAGACCGACAGACGATCCAAGGATGGGCTGGACCAGTACTGTGTGAGACAGAATAATAGTATTGTATGGATTACATTATACCATTTGAAGCGTCTAAGTAGTCTACGGTACTACGACCACATGGTTGGTAGAGGAGCTAATCTCTATTGGCTCCTGCCGCCTCTCTGACCGAGGTAGATATTGGTGCGATGAGGAAGGAAAGCAAAGAGGTAGGAAGTTGAGGACAAGCTCCTCATTCCACCTTTTGCTTCAGTCTGAGCACGTCTGTTAGGTAGCAATAGGTAGGGGATAACAAAGAGTAATAAAGGCACTTAAAGATCAAATAAGCTTTCGTTCAGTCTAACAGTCTCCTGACGAGAAGTCGTCTTCTTCGCGCTCTCCCTCAGATACAAAACGGAACTGAACGAAGAGGGCCTTGTCCTATCCATTTGCTTATTATTGGAGGGAGCGGGCTAACTACGCTGACGGCGATTCCAAGGCCACGGGATCTGGCAAATCGCAGCTGGGAGCCACGCATTCTGTTGCATACCACGGGTTCTGTCAACGGTTTTGGCCACCACGCTTTTTGTCGCATGTGTCGGGTCTAGTCATTTGGTCCACGGATGACCACGCCTTTTGACATTGTCCCTATCTGAGCATATGCATCTTTTTTGCCAGAGCTGTGGAAAACATTGTGAGATTGCCAAGATTGTCAATCACAATAATTGATTGCGTCGAAATCTGAATCGATAATCACAATATCTGTACTGTATTGCTCTCCTTATAGTTGAATTCAATCAGCCCTGCTGCAAGTGCATCCCGTCAACCAAACAGCTAGAGCCGAACCCACAGGAGAATGCCCCCCCCCCCCCCCGGTAAGGCAGTGTGGCGTCATTACCGGTTTAGCGATAGCGTTTAGAGGTAGCTGGAGCTGGTTTAATCCCACCGCATCGCCAACTGTAGCAAAACGAAAGCGACTACAAGCCTGTGCCACTCCATGGACTTCGCTGGAGCGGCTGCTACCGTGTACTGCACCGTTTCGAGGATTTCCGCCCGTACGTGCACTTTTTCCAAGACGACTGATGTTGATCGTGACCTTCCTGCGGAAGCTAGCGCCGACAACATCCATCGTGTTGCGTTTGTTGAAGCACAGTCTCCTTCCGCTCCTTCCTCGGTGACAGCACAAATCGAAGCGGAAGCGTGTCACCGAAGCACTGGACGAGGTGATCAATAAAAAGTCTGCAAGGGTAATCCAAATACACCTATAGGAGTTGGATTCCTCCTCTGATGCAGTTGAGCGCTTCTTTTCGATCGCCAAAGCACTGTAGGGTACTTACGGGAAAACATGAGCCACGAGACCCTCGAAGTGATCACGTTTCTAGAGCTGAGTGACGCTTGCGGGCGTGTTAAAGGCAATCGAGGAATCCAAAGCTAGGTCAAGACAATGTATTGCAATACTTAGGGTAAAGATTGTTTTAAATATCACCAGTGAGTCACTGGTGATATTTATCCTGAACAGTCGCGCTCTTATATGTAAATTCTGTAGTAAGTGCAACCGATAGCCTATTGTATGAACAATTGTATAGAGCCTATTTTCACAATCCAGATTTTCAGGGCATGTCCAATCTGTTTGATGGATCAAACAGATCACACGAAGAAGCGCTTGATTGGTTTGATGGCTGTTTCATGGGTTTGTCCGATTCAAATGTGCCCGCTGTGGCTCTCTTGCCGTTTGTATGCTATTTGCTCTGCAAATCCTGTAGTAATCGATAGCAGGGTCCACTAAAAGAAGCGAAACGAGGCCCTACAGCACGGAATCAAATGGGTACGAGCCATGCATGGTGGAGTCGGCATAGCTGACGGTCTTCGTGAGCGGGAGCTTGAGGCAATACGTGTAAGTTGGCGAACATGCGGCCTTGTGGCAGGTCCGATAATTGCCGCTTCAGAGAGAAGTATCCACAGCTCGTTGGTAGGGTAGGTGCACTATTAAGGAGGTCAAGGGATACCGCTGGCGAGATTTTGCCCGTTTCTTCGTTCCTTGGTTTCATGTACGATCTCCCATCGAGCCGATAAAGCGAACAAACCAATGAACCGTTCATTGAGGAACGGCTGATCGGCATCACTGTCTGTCCGGGGAATGACTCTGCCGTTATCCTTCTCGTCCAATAGATTACGGACAATTATACCCCCCAAGAGCCATGCAATCGCTGATTGCGTGCTGACGCACCCGTTAAATGATAGGCAAACCTTGTCCGACACCACGAAGCGTGGGGTCTAGAATGGGTATCACTTCCGGTTCGACCATGACGACGTCGGATGCGGCATTCCTCGCAGAGGTGGACGACTTCCTTACTGCGTGTGCTCTACCGACACCGCCGCCGTCATTTCTATTGCCAAGGGATAGCGATGGCAGCGGAAACGTATCGCCGAAGACGAACGCAAATTTCGAGAAAACCTCTGAGCGGGTTGCCAAGTTAGCGAGTACTCGACGTCTACAGACATTTTACCGCGAAGAGGCTGAAGTGAAGCGCGAGCTAGCGCAGGCAAAGGACCGCAAGAGACGAAAAACCTATCGGGAGCGTCGACGTGTCGAGCGAGAAAGTCTCCAGCACGAGGTTGCGACCTTAACGGAGCAACTCAAGAAAACCCACAATGTGTTTGTGGCAGCGTGGAAGATGCTTGCAGACCGCCAAGTCGCCGCACGAATGGCTGCTGAAGCGGAGCAAAGCCGACTGGTTAAGGCAATTGCCGACCGTGCAGCTCTACTGAAAAAGTTCCAGGAGTTGATGAGCCAACGGGTCGCTGCTTTGGATCATTTTCCAGCCCGTGGAGATATTGACACGGGGACACGACGCTGTCAGCACAAACGCGTTCGACTGGAGCCTATTCATACAGATGATGCCGTCTTCGCCGCATGCATCAATGAGCTCGATGAAGTCTACGCTCAGACCGACAAGACTTTACGCTCAAGAGGGTTGGACGCTACAGAGCCAAACTGGGACGTACCTAGTGAATCATGGATCAAAGACCCGGACACAGGTTACTTCTTGCATGGAGGAAAACTGACGCTGCCGTTCGACTTTCGAGCGATCTGCCGGTCGCGATGGTACACAGCGCCCTTGTATCATCGCCAGGAGAGTCGACAACTTTACAAACGTGTGGATGACCCGGAAAACACCGTTGCGCTCAAGTTTTGCATCACGACTCGCTTGGCCTCTGGCAATATCGCTTCCGTGCTGCAGCGAATCGTCATTCGTCGGTATGAGGAGAACGAACGAATGGTGATCGTCTGGAGGTTGTTCACTGAAGGCGAGGGGGCTTTCAATGGCATGAACGCCAGTGAGACGGGGTGGACTGTGGCAGTTCCTGCGACGAACTCGGCCAAGACTGGCACGGTGATGGTAAACTTCGTTCGCAACGTGCCAATGCATCTCAGCAGCGTAGCCAAGCGCCAGCCTACAGTGAAGCAGTTCGCCGGAAAATTAGTCGAGTGGGGGTCGGAAAACAACTTGCAAGTCACGAAAACCCTACAAAACTTGTTGCTAAAGGGGGAATGAACCGTGGTTGACATTCAGTAGATCGATTGGTGTGCTTTCGTGTACAGGCGGCAGCAGCAGATCAGCACCACGCTACCTTTGCCACGTTAAAAAAAATAGGAGCCAGACGCCGAGTTCCTCGCAGAAGTGGAGGACTTCTTGACATCGTGCGAGGTTAGGTAGTACCAGTGGTAGGTGGATTCGGATGTGCAGCTTCGAAGGCTCGTTGTCAGGGACCGACAAACGTTCAACAGCCTTCGGGACCGAGCTCGACGGAAGAAAGCTGGGACTCTACCGATGCAGCAAAACTGGGACTGTGAGCTGGTTTTCGTCTTGGGCAGTTTAAAATGAAGTGTCCAAAGCGGCATTGGGAGTTCAATACCAAATTGCCTATCGAGTGGACTGCTCTACCCCACAAGCTATTCGGATGGTGTGGCGTTGCTCTGTCGAGAATATTCGAGCGAGGCCGCGGCACGTAGCCGCAAGCGATCGGCACCGCGTGTGGCACTCCAACGGCGATGACGCGATGGATCCACGGGTCGTCCGATAGCATAAACGTCACTTCGCCGAACTGCGCTAACGAGCACGGAAGGCACGTGGTGCCAAGACGAGCAGGAGCTCCTTGGATCGTTGCATCGTCGAGCACGGCTTCCCTGAAGTTCTGCACGCTCACTGCAGCAGGAAGACCAAGCGGATCAACTGGCAGTGGCACACCTCCTGGAGCAACAGCTTGCGCCCGAGCGGTCTGAATGCCGCGAACGAAGTCTTCCACGTTCTGCCAACCAAATATCACGAGCGGGTATACTTCCACGTAAATAGCAAGTTCCATGATCGTATCGTAGAGGTGTTCCTCTCCATTCGCCTTCAAAACAACTTCGAGCAGGGCAACATTGCTTGCGGCATCGATCTCGCTAGACCCTTCGTCACCATGCACCGACCCCGAAAGAATAGACGCCTCCTCAGTCATTCTCGTGATATTCTTCTCGCTTGATCTCTTGGTGAAAGGAAACTGCAGGAAAAGGGAAAATGTCCGTGAATTTCGCATCAAACTTGTAAAGCTGTAGGTGTATGTATGTACATGTACCAATGTAATGTGCGAATTCGTACTTCTTTGGACGCCAAACTGCACCTTGTCCGACGTTTAACGTGATTACGAGCGGAGTGGAATTAGAATTGATTTAGCCATGACGCCGACAGACGCCGAGTTTCTCGCTGAAGTGGAGCACTTCTTGACCTCGAGCGATCTACTGCTGTTCACTTCAATTGAGGGGCCAAACGGCAATGTCGACAGCGATAAAACCACACAGGATCTGGTCATCTCCGGCGAACGTGAGCGTGGAATGCCAGGGCAAAGAGTTGGGGCGCGAAATGGATGCCACTACCAGGCGCGAGATGGAAAAGGCAAAGGACTGTAAACGACGAAGAGTGTACCGGGAGCAGCGGCGGACCGAGCGCCAGCAGGAAATCCAAACACTCACCGACGAGCTGCAGAAAGCCCGAAGGGGGGAGGAAACAAACTGGCCAATGCAAGCCTGGAAGCTGGTTGCGCTGCGCGAGCTTGTGGCTCGTCAAAGTGCTGAGGCTCACCAGAAGAGACTGTGGGAAGAGATCGTCATTTAAGCGACTGTGATGGAGAAATTCCGAAGCCTACTGCACGAGCGAATTCGTAAACTAAACGATTCTCCCGCTAGTGACGGCCAGTCGATCGAGTCTGCAGCATCCAAGAGGATTCGACTTGAGTCTGCGGATGCAGACATCTTCACGGCGTATATCAAGGAGCTAGACGCAGTGTATTCCCGGACTGATGGAACTCTGCGAGCCTGACGACTGGCGTCCACCGAAGCGAACTGGGACGACCCTACTGAGATCTGTAAAGAGGACCTGGACATAGGTTTCATCCAGTTCCGTCGCAAGATGACGATGCCGATTGATTTCCGAGATATCTGTCGGTCCCGATGGCAAATTGCTCACCTGTTCCATTTACAGGAATGTCTAGATCTGTACGATGCAGTTGACAAGCCCGAAAACACGCTAGCGCTTAAATTCCGTCGCACATCCCGTTTGTAGCCGGGCAGGATTGCTTCGGTACTACGGCGCGTGTCATTCATCGGTACGAAGCCGACGACCGAATGGTACTTGTCTAGCGGGTGTTTACCGAGGGCGAAGGGGATTTCACTGGTCTGCACGCCGATGAGACTGGATGGGGCGTAGTAACACCCGTGGAAGGCCCTCCAAGACGGGAATTCTACTACGAACTTGCGTTCACAACACGCCCATGCATGTCAGCAATGGGACAGCTCGAAACCATGCTATGAAGCAGTTCGGTGGCAAACTATTCGAGTGGGACGCGAAAACAACGACGAAGCTACACTCGGACCGGAAAGGCTCTTGCTTCGAGACGAGTAAAACAAATACACGTGACAATTCCAAGGTGCGCTCGACCTGCCGCTGTCGAAGAGAGCCCACCTTTTGAAGTCCTTGGATGCTGAAATATTCACCTCGTTCCTCCAAGAAGTTGACAATTGTACGCGCAGACGGATGAAACTCTACTGGCTGGTGGACTCGGACTCCAACTGGGATGACTCTAGCGAGCACTGGGATGAGGACGCCGACACGGACCACTTCAAGTTCCGGGGCAAGATCACTTTTCCATTCGCCTTTCGGGATAGTTGTCGGTCGCGATGGCAGTCAGCGCAGTATGTTCATCGCTAAGAGTGTCAAGAGAGCTACGATGCAAATGAGGACCCTGACAGCACGATAGCACTCAATTTTCGGATCACTACCCAGTTGAGCTCAGGCCGGACCGCTTCCGTAGTGCAGCGTATCGTCATTCGCCGCTATGAAGAAGAGGCTCGTATGGTTCTCGTGGCGAATTTTTTTTCCAACAGTATGAGTATGGCATCTCCCGCCACGGATCCAAGGCAGAAACTGCGCTACGAACTTGTGTCCGCAAGGAGTCTATATTCCCCAGTAAAGTGGCGACGCAGAAGCCGGCGTTCGTAAAAGCGATCTGAAGCCAAGTTGCCGGAGTGGGGGTGGTGGAAAACAACGACTCGGACTCGAGAAGCTGAGAAGTAGACAGCAAATGTACTATCAAACCACTGGGATACTCAAACGAAATGTGAAGTGCTACCATACGTACGCACAAGCTTGCCGGACCAACGCTTATTATACCAGATCAGTTCCATGATGCATATGTCCATTTCTCTCAGCTATGATGACCCCAGACGCCACTGAGGCCCGTGCGAGTCATCGGTCCTACCGTCAATCAATTTACCAAGCAGCAACAGCAATGAAGTACCAGTGTACACAACAGTCTAGCTCCTCAACACCAGCAGATATTTTCACGGCGCCGCCGCGTAGAGCGAACGCACTTTGATATAGGTCAGCACAGTGGTTTTCAAGTTTCGTCGGAGAAGCGGCCCCCGTGCTACCGCTCGACGCTATGAAGACGAGAGTGGTATCCGTTCCTTGAAGATAATGGACAGTTCCTCGGTTTGCACTGCAACGCTTGCGCGCGGATGACACAGATCAGGAGGTCGAGCTTACCCCGTCAAAAGTTCTGTCAAGGGGGGGGGGGGGGGGGGGTTGGGGGGTGGGGTGGG
>JAGDFM010000217.1:11142-51219 GCA_019155715.1 Phytophthora pseudosyringae | reverse complement strand
CCCCCCCCACTCCCCCCCGCCGCGCGGCGCGCGGGGGCCCCGTCGATGAGAAGCTGTATTCGCCATGTCCTTGAAAAATTCAATGGTGTTCTCGCGCAACAAGCCGTCAATCAACTGCCACAATCTTGAAGTCAGTGTCCGATGACGGCGACGAGATTCCAAAGAGATTCGGAGAGCTGCGTCTGGCTCAAACACGTAAATGAACACTCAGTCGCACACGGTTTGCATATCCTACAAAAAAATTACGTTCTATTCAGAAAAAAAATTGGAGGTTGATGGCGCGTTCGTCGTCTACTTCACGTGATTGATTTCAGTTTCTCATATGTAGAGTTGATGATGCCCCATGATAAAAGCGATCGGAAGAAATTCATCTGCACGCCGCGGTACAACCTCCGCACGCTGTGCCCACGCTCTTTGTACGTAAGCTGCAAGGCCTCCCACGGCCCGATGAACGGCCGTCCGTACTCGCTCTGCATACGTGTCCGTGCCACTGACCAGCATCCAAAAATCTTCTGTCAGAAAAAAAAGACTTTTACCAGTGGCAACTCGCAAAAACTCACCGTTAATGGGGAATGTGAAGGTGCTAATCACCGCGCCCAACATGGCGCCACAGATGAAGTCGTTCGTCATCGTGGCCGCCGACGTTTCGCCTCGAGGGAGCAGCGCTCTCACCGGTCCTCTCAGCCCAAAGAATAAAATATTTCCTGGTCCGTTGCGACACAGAATGGCCGAGAGGCCTCGGTAGTGCTCCCTCAGCCCGTACTTGTTGATGTGCACCATCGCGTCGTACGCGCCCGCGATCTCCCGGTTAAACTTGGGCGTCTGCAGCAGCGTCTGCGCCCTCTGCAGGCCACAACACAACAGCAAGAAAGAAAGCATCAAGTCAAGACTTGTCTCTTCCGTTGTCCCTCCACCACCTGGTCGCACCTCAAAGGGCGCCAGCACCGCCTCGGACGTGCCGGCCATGCCTGCGGCCACCAGGCTGAGCCCTCGATGCTCTCCGAAGTGCTGCAGCAGCAGCTCGTCGTAGAAGTTGTAGAGCCCGAACATGATGCTCTTGGACACCATGGCCTGTAGCAGCGGGGGCTTCACGCCGCGGTAGAGCATGAGCCAGCCCTCGCTGCGCACGTTCTCGAAGGCCTGCCACGTGTTCAGCCCGAATAGCTGGCATGCCCGAGCAAGAGTTAGTAGAATAGTAATACTATGATATAACAATAAGTAAGTAGTACTAGTAGTAGTAGGAAACGGTGCGCACCTGCTGCCGGAACATGACTTTGTTGGGCGGGAAGGTGACGACGATGTTGATGGCGGCCGCGGAGCCGCCGCAGAAGAACTCGCGCAGGTGCGGGAAGCGCGCGAAGAAGTCGGCGCGCGTCTGGTCCTCGCGCTGCGCCGCCTTGGCTCGCTCCTCCGCCCCCGCGTCGCTCAGGAAGCTCTCCATCTCGGCCGCCGGCGCGCGCGCTGCCCCCAACTTCGGAGGAATGTGACAAAAAGGAGATAAGACGGCGGTACGCGGTACCGACAGCACTGGTACAGGGTACCACTGGATCGCATGCACACAGTATGTGGTGCTTGTTTTTTTAAGCTTATCAACGAAAGCTCATCGCCTGCAAGTGAGGAAGTCCTCGGGTCGCCTTCACCTGGTAGTTCTTCACTCATTGCGCTTCATTTTTTTGCAATTCGCCACGACTTTGTTGGATTATTGTTGAATGCACATGCGTTTGGTGCATGAATCAAACCAACACTATTCGATAGCGCGTCTGTTGAATCAACTGATAACTGGCATTACCACACGGAACTGCTATCTCGCAGACTCTCTCCCTCATTCAAGCACGATTCCAGTGAAACCCTTCCCACTTGATGCGGAACCTGCTCGGCTGAAATAGATTGTCAGGTGACGCATCAACTTCGCATCCATTCTGTTGTGAGCGAAGGAGCAACCTCACACCTCATCAGTGTGGACATCAGAAAACATTATATTTCCGAGAAAGATCGATGCGATCGTATTCTTGGCTCTACGAGTGGCGACGAATTGAAGACGCTTCCGACGCAACATACTCGTACATCAGCCAGTGGGCCCGTCTTGCCATGTCTGTGTCTGGTTCGAAGCAACGCAAATGTAGTTGATCTGGGCGTAGGATTGCGTCCACTTCTTGAATGTACTGGGCGAACAGCTCTGCATCGATTGACTTGGCTCGGATTCTCTTTCAAGGCTTCAATATATCGTGGCATTCGGTATCTGATGATGGGCGAGTTGGCTTAAGTCTTGAATGAGAGAAACACGAGCTTCGATATCATCTCGTAATCGCCTTTGTTGCCGTCGTACCAGCTCTTTCCACTCAGCACTCGACGTAATTTTACAACTTTGATTCAGAGATCTTCCAGCTTGCTGACACCGGCTGTTCCGTTCGTGTTGTCGGACACTCGATGTCTCTTAGCCCTTTGATAAATCAGTATTGCCAGTGTAACGCTTCGTCCAGCGTTTCGATCACGAGGGTGAATCACACTCACACGCCTCCGCTTGATCTGTAGTATGGCGATGTTGTTTTTCCAACGCTCATTTCTCCAGAGTCGTTTTCACAACAACAACAAACTCAGTGGAAACGGAGGTTCTGTAAAAAAAAAACTGTTGGCCTAATCAGATCACGACCAATATATCAACGGGTGTCACGATATATTACATGGTGCTATCAAGCAAGAGCATGGGGGCAATTGGCCAGGTTGCACTGTACAATAGCATGATCTACTCGTCCTTCAGAAGCAGACTCTCCAACTTGATGATGGTCTCAAATGCGTCGTTGTTTCCGGTGTCAATCACAAAGTTCGTGAACTGCTTCACTTCAGTTTTGTGCGTCGCTACGTTACGGAAGTGCATGGGCACATGGCGCATGCAAGTTCTCACATGGTTTTATTCTTGATCAATGGAGTAGCCACACTGCGCACCGACTTATAATACCTGGAAAACTACAGTAGTAACAACGAACGAATATGACTCGTACTGTATGAATGGTGACAATTGACTCGTTTGTATTTCGTTCATCCTCAAAGAGAACGCCGCATCTTTCGCCATCTTCGCTTTGTGTGGACCCCTGTCCAGAATCTCGCCAACCTTCGTTCTCGGATTCGCCTCCGCTAGCGCTCTTGTTGGTAGTTCCATCGAGATCGTTCAGATAGCACTCAGAGACGGCATCAAGAGGCGGGTCGACGCAAATTCGTTTGAACGGACCGGAGTGCGTCGTATCCTTCGAGCCCGTGATCAATTGTGTCTCCTCTTCTGTCACTCGTCCCAGTTGCCCGAGCTGGGCTTGGGCTAGCTTGAAAAAGTCCGTGATTTGGGCAGATCGGGTGTGTATCGCGGCACAAAGTTGTCTTTGTTCAGCTTCAGCGTTCACGCGTTCTTCTTGATGATACTTTGCGAGCACCTCCCATGTTGACAACGGCTGCACGTGCTTGATCTTCTGTAGTTTTTCCAGTTCCGCCGCTAGCTCCGTCACCTGCCTCCGTAAGTTCGCCCGCTCCATTTTGCGGCGTCTATAGTATGACTTGTCCTTTGAGGTAGCATGGGCACTGGGCTCCTGCGTGTCTCCGTCTGCGCTTGGTGGTTCACTGCCGTTATTGCGTTGAGCTCGACTTGCTGCTAATTGTGGTACGTCACAGGAGGCCAAGAAGCCCTCCACTTCGGTAAGGAAGGCAGCGTCGGACACCATTCTTGCCGAATCCGAAATGGCTTTCAAACGACCCTCAAATCTACTAAAACATGTATGTTTTCGCAACACCACAGAGCGTGTTCTTGTTGGGTTCTTTGCGGTGCAATTATAAATACGTGTACCACGTGAGAGTGACCTATTACCACAATCTGGGATATACTTAATTTCTAAATTAAATTTAAAATAAGTGAATGTATATAATATAATACATTACTTATTCTTGGAGGTATTGATTGGTATTTTTCATTTTTTTGCGAATTGAATTGAATAAACGTCTAAAAGGGTTTATAAACGTTTATTACGACGTATTTTTGTCAAACAGGCCCAAGGCAGGTTCCAACTGTTATCAGGTCTATTGCTGCAAGTGTACACAGCTCCAGGGTCGAATGCAGGGGTGGAGCGCCACCACAAAGTGGCGAAGCGCATTCACTCTGCGATTAGAAACCGCACGGGCGCAGGGAAAGTCGAGGAACAAGTAGCTGTTGGCCACAACTCCGCCGTCGCGACGTTGGAGTTGAGTCCCGAGCGCCAATCTTTTGAAGTTTACATGGTTTCGAAGCACGTAGCACGTGACACAGTGGCTACTGCTGGTATGACGTGCAAGATGAGCTCACAGAGCTAGAGATCATCGAACAATAGATCCTGAATGCTGCATTAGCGCTGGTTTCAACTCCATGGGATATTCCTGATCATCTTCTTTTTCCAGAATACGAAGTGTAAGCAGCTTCATACATGTAGCAACAGAACGCAGCTCTGCATGGCCAGTCGATCGCCTTTTCTCATTTTCAATAACGGGACATCTAAAGGTTGAATACGCCTTCAGTATGAAAAAGACCATTAAAAACGTTTTAAATAACGTCGTTTTTCTTTTCATACAGTGCTGGCGGATAGTATACTGCCACCCCGAATATCCGCGATATTTTATCCAATACGAGGCTTCATGCTACGCGGTTTAGACCAATAGAAAGAGCGCCCCGAAACAAAGCGAGCGCCACCCGATTCAACTCACTCGGACACGTACTTGTTGTTGTGATTACACTTCGTCGTCTACTCGACTGGGTCCCTACCGCTAGGCACACGGCATGCGCGTGCCCGGCGTGTGCCATGTGGGGCTGTTGCAGTTGAAGTGACATGAATGGTGCGATCTGATTGGGCGATAATTTGGGATCGCAAGCTGTGATTGGACGACTGGCTTCAACCTGCACAACATGTGGTGATTTGCATGGTATAATCATGAGCACTGACGAGACCAGCGTTTCCATACAAACTGCAAGTCTAAGTCGACCCTTTCCGTCCCAGAAAAGCCTTTCCGTCTCATCTCTCAGATTAAGTACGAACCCTTTCCGTCCCAGAAAAGCCTTTCCGTCTCATTTCTCAGATTAAGTACGAAGATGTAGGAGATGTAGTATGACTAGGAGAAACCGTAAAACATGTTGAAGTTGAAGTTGACCTACCTGGCGGTTTGCGGTTTGTAGAATACCAACTATTCCATAGGTGAAGCCCAACTTGGCTCGGCAAGCCGAAGCAACGCCTGCGAAGTTCTGTGTGGGGAGAAAATCGAGGTTCAAGCTGAAGACAATTCACTACTGCGAAGTCCCCCCCCCAATGCGGCTTGGACCTCCAGTGATCTTGTCCACCATACGAGATTGTGTGGCGTCGGTCTAAATGGAGGCGACTTCCTCACCGCTCTTTTGATTAGGCTGAAACGATTTATCGCCCGCAAGTACAACATGTTCAGGGCTTTCCGTCAATTCGTCGGGAATATTTTGGATCGGGTACGCAAGCCAGCAAGTCGAAGGCGCATTACCTGTCTTTGGATACCGGTAGCACCTATTCTTCAGCAATGTGCAGCTTTTCGAATTCCTTCATGATCTCGATGGCATCCTCTCCTACTTTCTCGAGAATCATGCCAGTGAACTGCTTCACTGAGGGCTCGCGTGTTGTATCGCCGTCGAACTGCGAGATATACACGTTCTGACCAGTGCTCGGACTTTACAATAGAGTAATGTAACTAGCCGAACGCCACCGCTCCACGGCGGTGGCAGTTTCGTTGGTACCCGTGCCGCTCGATCGAGAGCTCGCTCCACTACAACGCAGGCTACCTACGCTTCTCTGCGGCAGAATGCGCACCCGTTCCGCTTGCAAGGGCTCGCTGCACTACGCGCCGTGCTTGGTTGGTGAGTGAGCTACCTCGCCTTTGGCTTCGGTAGGAAGGGCGGGCCCTTCGGTCCCGCTAGGTACAAAGAGGTTATGCGGGCCCTTCAGTCCCGCAAGGCAGTTTTAACGAATGGCCGTCGCCGCCTTCGCTTCGCTCGGCAGCATTTTGACCAATGGTGTGGCTCAAATAGCGTGACGCTAAGGGGCTTACACTCTAACAGACTGACTGACTGACCGACCGACGGGCTCCTTCAGTTGATGCTTAAATGCACTGTTCACAACTACAATAAGAAATAAATGGTTAACGAGAGAAGCATTATTAAAGAAATGAGGAATACGTATTGTATTGCTCACATGTGCTGGCTAGCTAGCTCTGCCGCTAGTTGTCGTCACTCTCATCAAATTCCAAGCTCATCAGTGCGTTAGCGTCCTTGTGATTAGTACGCAAAAAAGCAATCATCTCAAAGTTCAGCGGCAGCAGTGATGCACGCTATGGCGTTATTACCAGCTTACACTGCGAGAAGTGCCTCTCGCAGTGATTGCTGGTTGGCGGGAAGCGGTGACGATAGGGCTGTACCTTGGTGTCGAGTGCAGCGGAGCGGCATCCGATTGTAGAAGCGCTGTCGCGAAGTCCTCGGCGCCACTCCGGGATCGTGTTTGGGCCCTTGAGCTGCGCGAAACCATGGAAGGCTCAACAGCTTCCTCCAGCTCAAATGGCCGAAGCGCCTCCACCTGTTCTGGCGTGAGTTTACCGGTGTCAGCCCCAGCAACCTAATGAACATCCGGCAACATGAGTGTGTTAGCGCAACAAAAGGCAACAACGAGCAGCACAAGTGCACATACCTTAACCACAGCGCTCTCAAACGTCGGCGAGTGGACAATGGAAGCGTCCGGAAGAAGGTACTCACCAGTAACGGGATAAATTTCAGCCACCTTGTCAAATAACACCCTCACGGCCTTCATCGACAGCGACGCCTCCGGCAACTTCTTGCAGACGCTGTTAAGCGTCTTCAGGTTCTCCACAAGGGCGAAAATCCGACGGTGTGCTGATGGCTTCGGCAACAGCTCGTAAACTGCATCGACTCGCTTGATGGCATCTCGAATGCGCACGTAGCGCTCCATCATCATGAATGTTGAGCTCCACCGGGTCGCGCGCAGAGGTGACAAGCTCGTCTGACGCCGAAGCTCTGCGCGGTTCTTGATCGTGCGGAGCGCTGCCATGAGTACACCTACCTCCCCAACCAGGTCCTCGTGCTCGGCCAGAAATTTTTGGTTGCCAGGTTGAAACGGTGGGAGGCACATCCGACCAATGGGATGCCGAGGAGGGTTGCCGTCAGCTGGTTGGTTGAGCAGTTGTCACCGATCAGAAATTGCAGCGACTCTTCTGATTGGCCATAAATGGCCAAAATATTTTTGATGTACGCACAGTGCGAGACAGCTGTCAAATCCGCCTCATCGAGAGGGGCCACTGCCACCAGAACATGGTGAAGCTTGCCATCGCGCTAGAATACGATGAAAAGAGCCATGTAGTGGTCGGCGAAGCTTGACCATCCGTCGTACATCACGCCGAATACCGGTGGGATGACCTTGGCCATCGCCTTCTCGACAGCCTTAGTAGTCGCCGCAATGTACTTCTTTAGCGTCTTCGACGAGGTGGGCTTGAGACGAGACATCGAACGGGTGAGTGGGTGGTCCACCTCAGACAGAGGTGTGGTGTTACAGACTGGAAAGATGGAGATCGATGCGGCAGTGGACGTGGCACCTATGATCAGGCAGGTGACGGCAACCGCAGCGTCCCCCAAAGTGATGGATCCAGACCGGGAGACACACGGATCTCACATACGGGACGGATCCGGGATCCGGACCATAGGTAAAAGTGAGGTATCGGATCCGACCAGTTTAGTGCTGCACCCACTCAAAGAGACCTTGAGGGAGAAGGGATTCATAGGTAGAGTGCTCTAGCAGGCCACAAGAGCCAGTCATAGGGAGATCTGTTGGGATAGGGATTGTAGGGCCCAGGATAGCCGGAGCCTAAACTTAAATCAGAACTGAATTTGCGGTGGAAGACTCACTTGGCTATTGTATAGGGGATTTGTATTGGCCTCATACATAGATCAAGTGAACTTTGCGTTCTTCCTGCACACGTGACAGCCCCTGGAATATCTTGGCCAGGCAGCGCGCGCCTTTCGGTCTCTCAACCCCCTCAAGATCCCGCTATTGGAAGCGGCAAGCCCCGGAAAGGAACAAGGACAACCCCGTAAGGGAACAAGGACAACCCCGTAAGGGAACAAGGACAACTCAAAAAGGAACGCCTTCGATTCCTGTATTTCTATTGCGGATCCACAAGGCCTGCTCAAGTAGATCAAGGCTGAACCCCACGGATCGTGTGTGAAGGAACCCCCACGCCGATCCACTAACCTCCTAAGTCCCCACAAGGACGTTCAAGGTCCACCAAGTGCGCATCTCGTGTCAACGAGAGAGCTGTGCCAGCCCGCCGACGGGTACACAAGGTGAACCACTCAGCAACTACACGGCCGTCGGAGTACCCCCTCCGTGAGCCGGTGTCTGGGCGCAGTGCGAGTTCGTTCGGATCCCTAGAATTCTAACGGATCTGCTCCACCACAGAGGCATGTTGCGGTCGACCACCCACTCCATCCAGTGGTAGATATTCGCGATCTTGTCGCTCAGGAAGCTGAACAAGTGTAGATTGCCTGCCACCGAGCTGGCCTACGCAAGGAAGTCGGCCTCGTAGTCAGCGTGCATGTCCTTCAAATGGCTGATGAGGTTGCCATAGCCGCTGGATGGAAGCTGGCGGTGTGTCTTGCCGCAGTACTTGCACTTGAACTGGTGGTCGGGCAGGGCCTCAAAGAGGGAGCGGCAAATGTCGGCATTCTTGTCCATCGCGATGGGTTGCAGGGTACGGAGGGGGAGGGGGTGACGAAGTCGAATCAAATTGATGAATGAACTGAGAAAAAATCTGGCTGTAGAAGTGGTTGAAGGGCAGCGTGGCGGCACTTAGAGACGACTGGACCCGATAAGTCGAATGGGAAACACCCAGGCTCACCATAGCATATTATAAGCGAGGTATTTGCCGTTTTGACTTGAAAAGAGAGATTTGAGTGTAGTAATATCAATAAATGCAAGATATATCAATAAATGCAAGAAATATCAATAGTATGCAGCAGGGTTTTTAATAAAAATAGTAATAAATGTGGTACAAAAATACCATTGTTACTTATTATAATATATTTTCTTCCAAGCACTGGTTCTGATGACAGTTACTGGCCTAGACGCTTCAGTCGACGGTGTAAGCACGTCCCAGCCTGTTTCATGCCGGTGAACATCCCTTCTCCCTCCATGAGCGACTGCCACACGAGCACCATCCGGTCGTCTCGATGGTAGCGACAAGTGACGACGCGTTGCGCGGCGGACACCATTCGCCTGTGGTCAAGCGGTTTGAGAGCCGAATTTTGAAAGCTGCTGTGTTGGCGGGGTCTTCCACCTCTGCAAAAACCTGTCGGTATTCTTGGCGTTGCGGAAGCTGCGCCGAGTGCCACAGTGCCTGGCACGTTTTCGCTAAAGTTGAAAGGCATCAACGGTAATCCGCCATACTGTACCTTTTTTTGCTATTTACTTCGAAGTATTGTGCTTTCTAGTCAAAATTTCCATGGGCGGTTCTTTGAATTAATCGAGCGAGCAATCGACCAACTTCTATAAAGCATAAATGATGAAGTTACATATGTTTTTGTGCTACAGCCACTGCTGCAATATCCAGCACGGCTGACGAAGACGAAGGGGGAAGCGCTGTAGTTGCTACGACCAGCGCCACTCAGCAAGACGAGATTTCGATCCCCCACGCACTTCCACCACGACGCCAAGCCTCCACGAGAAGGACGCCACCCTCAGCATCGTCGTCAAATGTGTGTGTCGCCGTATCCATTGCGCGTGTGGACGTCACCTCAACCTACACCAAAACCTAGCGCTCCGGAGTCCATCTCCAGCACTTTTTGAAAGTGAACGAGCTCGTGTTTCCTTAGACGGATCGCCGCAGACAGCAAATCAGCATGATTACAACTAATAGTCCAGCCAATCGTCAAGAATACGGACGGTCAGCGGGATGCATCAGGCAAGCTGCTTGAGGATTTCGCTGCGAATGGTGTCACCTTCACTGAGATCATGCACAAACTGTGAGTGAAATTTAGTAGACAAGTGAAAGGCTTGGAGGTGAAGCAGGATGATGCTTGGTCTATTGAGAGACCCACAGAGTCGGCGTGGAAAAAGGTGATGCAGTTCAAGTGTAATCGGCATCTTGTTCAAGCGTCAAAGACGGAGCCAGCGTGTAATCGCTGGATTACTTCACTACGAGGAGAGACAGTCACGCTGATGATCTACGAGTCCGGCCTGGGTATTCCGAACGCGCGCGCTCGTGACGAATTCTTAGGGGCGTGCATCCATCCTGAACACACTGATCGCTCTGGAGCAACGGTCGAGTTTTTACTTCCTGAAGTGGTGGAGAATTTACACGATGTCTGGGGAAGAACATACCAAGGCTACCGCCGTTGTGTCCAGCGGCCCCGCACCGAGCTTCTGCCGGCAGTCACTCTCAGCACAGCTCTCTTGGTCTGTTGCCGGCGGTAACGGCTCGATTCTACCGTCCTGTGCTCGCGGAAAGCGTGGCGGGAAGCTTGCTGCTTGTTGTGGCGGAAAGCTTACTTATCGTCTTGAGCAGAAATGATATTTTGGTAAATGAAGGCAGCTGGTCGATTGATTTACGGTTGAGCCAATCGCCGGGAATTGGTAAATTCAGGCGGAAAGCACAATCCTACTGGTAGGATAGCGCTCGCTGACATTCTGCTCACATTTGAAACGACCCAATACCAAATGATACTTATGAACCATTTAGAGTTATCGAGATAATCGCCTCCAAAGTTGGACAACCATTTTCCGTACTTATCTGAAGTTTCGAGAAAACGGACGGTTTATGTTTGAAAAATCAAACGGTCACTAAAGTGAGCTCACTCCAGAAGCTTTCAACAAGATACCAGTCTACCTTTACTATGCCAGCCGCCCAGGTCTCCTCTTCATCGTCTGCTCCCGCGGTATGCTCCTCGCCAGAACAACCTTGCGCGCCGTCTCCTAGTGCAGCGCTGTCCAGTGCATCGCCATCCAGTGGCCCCTTCGAGGTTTCTCAAGCCGTTGGGGGTCAGCTTGCGCAGGACAGCGATGCTTCGCAAGTAGTTGGGGTTTAGCTTGCGCAAGACACCGGGGTAGTCGAGCCAGCGTCCAGTAACGAGAGTGTGGCGGAGGCCGCGAGTGAGCAAGAAGACAGCGAAGAACCAGATGACAGCGATGACGAGGACTGGAGTGACGACAACGGATCTGTGGAGGAGAAAGTGGTAACGGGGGAGAGTGCAGAGAGCGAAGTCGAGGAGGAGGACATTAGTATCAATATGTCCGACGTCAATCTGCAGCAGCGTGTGACGTCCGTGATACGTGAGGACGAGTGTGAACGGTGTTGCCTCGAAGGGAAAGCTGCTGAGCTGGAGTGGCTGATATGCTCATTGGAGCAGATGTCGAAGTCGGAGAAGACAACTTGCATCTTGACGCATCTCGGAGTGCTGATGCAGACCGACACAACCGTGAGACGACGTGGGACTGGAGAACGCAAAAAGTTTCACTACGCTTGCCTTTCGTGGGGCAGGTATGGCGATCGTCGTTTGCACGCTGCCTTGGTGTGCAGCCACTTACGATCCAGCGCTACAAGCGCCGTGTACGTGAAGGCAACATTGCGGTCAAAGAGCATGGCAACCGGCTCAACCAGAACGCATCGACAGTCGACGCAGTTTGGCTTGTGAAATGGTTTAGGGAATTTGCAGCTGAGGTCGGTGAGGTGGATCCCGTGAGGGTCCGCATGCAGAAAACCAAGGACGGCAAGGTGAAGAAGTATTACGGCCGTGAAGATTTCCTACTGTTACCTGCGACGTTTACGTGGGAAGCTCTCTATGACGAGATGCACAAGTTCGTGAATCTGGGACTCCGCGTCCATGAGCCTGCACGCTCAACGTTCTGCAAGCTGCTGTCACTTCACTGCCCCAACATTAGGATCCGGTCTGCACAGTCAAACGTATGTGATATGTGTACTATTTACCAGACGCGCATGCGTCGTGGAGCGTCCGCTGAACAAACGGAAGAACTCGGCCAGCACACGGAGTCCGCGCATCGAATGAGGTACGTGGATACAACTATCAATCTGATCTATCCGGTGTTTCTAACTTGGATATCGATATCATTTGGATCTGCTGGTAATATATAGGCGTGAGTACAAGAAGGAGAAAGCCGCAGTGCATGCCGAGGAGGGCAACGGCAGCAACATGGCAGTGGTTGTCATGGACTTCTCGCAGAATCTGACGATCCTGTCAGTTACCACCGCCGTCGCAGTAATATTTCTGTTCGTTGCTGGCTGTGAATGTCTTTGGCATTTACTACGAGAACGAGGGGGTCCAAACCAACTATTTGTACGACGAGTTTGCAAAGTGGAAAGGGTAGCGATCAGATTAACTCGATGCTGCAGCTCTTCATTCGTACGGTGCTACTGCCTGCCGGTAAGAAATACGTCGTGGTCTACGCAGACAACTGTTCAGGGCAAAACAAGAACAACCACGTGATCAAGTTCGTCCTGGCCCAAGTGCAGAGGGGAACCCTCGAGCGAGTTGACTATAATTTTTTCGTCAAGGGGCACACGAAAAATTCCTGTGATCGTGGTTTCGGTCACATTCGCAAGTATGTGGGCCGCACGGGCTGCTGGACTGTCGATGACATTGTTGGCGCTGTTAACGGTTCATCTACCTCTACCACTACGGTGCATATCTCACGTGGGAATCAGTTTTTCAAGAGCTACAAACCACTAGTGACAGAGCAGTACAAGACATTGGTGGGGGTCCAGCAGTATCATATTTTTATCATCGAGACAGTGAAGCCCGGCGTAGTTCAGTGCAGAAAGGGCCCGGACGATGAGCCTGTCGAGCAAGATCTTCGGCGCAAAGTAGACGGTGTATTGACAGAGAGCGAGAAAGTGGCTCGCATGCTCACGTATTTCCTGGAAGACCTGAGCCCTCCCCCACTAAACGCCGAGAAAATGCTGGAATTGCACAGCAAGATCCGCAGGTACGTACCTGATGAATTTCAGGACGAATCGATCTACGCCGCCCCAAGCGAGCAACAGGAAGGTGATGCTAAAGCAGCTAAACAAGCTCGCAGAGAGTACCGTGCAGCTATGGGTAAGGCTGCGAAGGAGAACAGCGACCGTCGTGGAGGAGACTGCAGCAGTGATATCACAGTGACTAAGAAGAGAAAGGGGAACGACTCGCAGGCTGCAGTGGTCTAAGTCCGAAGTTCAGTTACAGGGACTGCAGTGTATCATTTGATATTTCATTTTGATCCTTGCCTCCACAGCCAAATCGAAATGATATCTATGGTAAATGGGTGTCACTATTGTGAGAGACGAGCGAAAAATCGTTTTTGATAATGTTGCACTTTGAAGTACGAAAAACGGATAGCACCATTAGACTCGCACACCAATTTTACCCTACAGACCCTAAAATGTTACCTACCGACACTAAAATTTTACCCCTACAGACCCTAAAACATTTTTTGAGTTTTCGCGGAGACAATGTTTTGGAGTCCATACCTTCGTCGGTTTGGACTGAGTGTTGATCTGCAGCATCCGCATTTTGTCCGACGCCACAGCTCATTTCAGCAAAGCACCTACAGAACGAAGCTGCAGCACCCACTCGCAAAACGTTATCGTACATCTACAAACGACGATCCAACATCTGAGTAGAGCCTCGTTTAAGCTGTGGCACTGGCGTTCAAGTCCCTGGACACCTGTGCGCAAGCGTTCAGTCAAGTCACCCGTATGACAAGTGCTGTATATTTGCTCAAACAAATAATGAATGCATTCCTGCGATACGCTTAGCGCTCTTGATCGAGCATGCTCACGCGATTTTCATTTATCAAAACAGCTTCTTCGAAACGAGCAATTGGCAAACAGAACATCCCGGCAACCCAGTGTGAGCGACATCTGCCACTTCATGACAGCCGAAGAAGACCCCGCCGGCTTGGAGTGGACAGAGATTTGGCGCACCTACGAAGGCAGAGCTCAACAGGACACTTACCTGAGTGATGGCCTCCAGCGTTTCGCTACCGTTCGAAGCGAGCTTCGCAACTGCACTATCGACCACTTGGAGAACGATGACGTCGATCTTGCCCTGACTCGGCATTCGATGCGGTCCATTCTGACAGCGTGTCGCTCGGAAAGATGCCAGATCGCCGACAGCGACGACGTATGCATGTGTCGTTACAAAGTAAATACCTGCGTCACGCTGTTCCAGGCCAGTTCACGGCTCGACACATCCAGAACTACCACTGCTAACACAGCGCAGAACGCTAGCCCTACCGGAAGAACGACAAGCACACTGCGCCACATCAGTTCCCAGTTCGAGACGCCAGGAACTACAACTGCTGCGACCCAGACGCCAGTGACTACCCGTGACGTACCCGTGCCACGCCGCAGCGGGAGATGTCGCCGCCCTGATCGTTGGGTGGCTGCCGAAATGGATTAGTAAAAAAAAAGCGTCGGTGCTAGCGTGTACATCGCGTTCGGAAGGCAGTTATACGCTGTTGACATGAGCGGATATCGTCCCTTAGCGACAAGCATGCTTCTGCATATTGCGTGTTCAGGTGAAGGTAAACCATCGAGGGTCTTCATCACTAAAGCTCAATTGTTCTTAATTTGTGGTGGACTGTCAAATTTGTTGCGTGGTTTGTCGTCTTGTCCAGGTGGGTAAGGCACAGGGTGGTTTGCCCACATGTACGGTGTTTCGTGCATTGTCGAAGATGATTTACCTTTATACCAGCGTGTTGGCGGGCAAAATGTGGATGCCGCTACATAACCCTCGTTTGGACTTCTCTTGTGCGTTGTGGTGGGTGTTGTTGTGTGTTGTTTGTGTCTGGTAGTGTACACGGTCTCAAATGGAAGAGGAGACGCCCGTCTTTACAGTGGTGTGCCTAAATCGCGATTCGCACTTAGGTTCTGTAACAGAGTGTTTTTCGCGGTGAACCCACCAGCAGCCGAGGCCAACAAGGAGGAGCATCGATGGGAAGAACGTGGCGCAAGGCAGCCGCTGACGCCACAGCCAGAAGGGCACTGGAAGAAAGATCGCGGCGCGTAGTGACAGCTGGCAGTGCAGCCAGAGGGTCGCTAGTGGGACGATCGCACAGCTGCTGATGAGTGAGCGGCGGGTGTGCGCCAGAGGAGGCAGAACGAAGTGAGCGGCGGCGCGAGTGGGTGAGATCGAGCTCACTTGCGAATCTGCCTAGCCAGGCAGACCCAACGAACGAAGCGAACGAACGAGGGCGTGGCGACGCGGCAGACGCGTAGTCATCGACTCGGAACGAACTCGACAGCGAACGGACAGGACGCACGAGGCAACGTGCCCAAGGGCTTCAAGGGGAGTGACCCGTGCAGAACACCAGTGAGTGTTCGAGTCGACTGACGGTTGCACGAGTGGGCAGGCGCCCGACGCGTAAGCTCCAGTGGCTAGGTAGGCGTCGGCGGTGCATTCCAGGAGGTTAAGGAGACACGAGGGCTGAGGACGGACGCGTCAGTAGCTAAGGATAAAGTGTTGATTGAAACGAAAACGTAAATAAAATAGGGCGTGCTGTCAGTCGGACACACCCCGGCACGAGGACCACAGTTGGTTCTCGACGGCCTGACGGACTTCAGACCGCGTGTCAGCACTGCGCGCAGTTGACTTGGCCCCCACAACAGCAGCGGAAGCTGTTACAGTTCAATAGTATTCTTTTATTTGACGCCGTCGATGGACGTGGTGAATAAGGTTACATGCACCGAAAAGATCGAAGACTTCCTCACTTCCTGCTACCTCTCGACGCCTCTCGCGCGCTCAAGCTCGAACGAGAACAGCACTTTATCCGGGCGAGTGGCTGGCACAAGTCGGCGGAGATGCAGGAAGCCGAAGAGCAGCGTCGACCTTGCACACGCAACATGAGATGGACCGCGTCAAGGAACGCGAGCGCTGCAGCAACTACCGACAGCAGCGACGCAACGAGCGCGAGCGTCTGCAAAACGAAGCGAGGGGGTTAACGGGTTAACGGCGAAACTGGGCGCGTTGCGCCAGGCAAAGGAAGACGGGGCCTCGTCGTCTGCGTCCGTGTGGAAGCTGTTTGCTCAGAGACATCTAAAAACGAGATTAAGTTCCGAAACCCACCAGCTGCGCCTCTGGGTGGCGATTCAGAAGCGCGCAGCGTACATCCGCGAGCTTCAGGAGCTGGCGCAACGGCGGGTTGCAAGCGCCGTCGGGGCGGAAGCCAACGAGGCGCCGTGCGAACAGCAGCCCTCGACTGAGCATGACGCATGCATCAGTACGCCGTTTTTTTTTTTTCAGGGTGTTTGTGCAGGATTTGAGCGCAATTCACGCGCAGACAGACGACTGCATGCTAGCGTTTGACGAGGCTTTGCCGGGAGAACACAACAGCTCGATGAAAGTGGGGACAGAGGACAGCGAGACGCGCACCTTCCAGTTCATGGAGCGGCAGGAGATACTCTGCGATTTCGACCAGGCTTGCGAGACCCTTTGGGGTGCAGCTCAGTTGCCTCGTCGGCAGGAAGGGAGACGGAAGTTCCACGGAGTGCCGGACCCAGACACTACGTCAGCTTTCAAGTTCCAAGTCACCACTCGCCTGGGATCGGGCCGGGTGTGTCTGCAGTGCAGCGTGTCATATCGCGGCGCTATCGAACTAGTGCTCGCATGGTGTTTGTGTGGCAGGCGTATATGGATGGCGAGGGGATGTTCACTGGTCTGCGTGCGGGAGAAACCGGGTGGGACGTGCTGACTCCGTCGGTAAACACTTCAGGTGTGCCCAAGGTGACGAGAAAGACCATAATTTGGCACACGCCGATGCACATCAGCGGCATAGCCACGCCTGAGCCCGTAGCGAAGGCCCGTAGCGAAGGAGTTTAGGGACCTGACGATTGGATCTGTGACCGAAGATGGCGGTGAGATCTCAAGAGATTCCAGGTGATCAACCTTGACGCTTGAACGAAGCTTGCGTTGATGAGTGCTACAACTTCAAGTTGTACAGTGTACAAAATAGTCCTTCGTTTAAAAAGTTACAAAATCCTCACAACATTGCATACGCTCGCTCTTCCCAGCAGGAGTGCTAGTTGGAGATTCTCAAACATTTGGGCAATCTCGTCCGCTACTGACCCACACATCATGCCAGTAAACTGTTTTACTGCAGGTTCATGCGTCGCTACCGTGCCCAGGTGCATTGGCGTATGGCAAATGCAGGTTTTGACCACGCTACCAGTTTCCGGCACGACAATCGAGCGCATGAGCACATCCCATCCTGTCTCACCAGCGCGCATGCCATTGAAGATGCCCTCACCCTCACCCTGCATCAGCGACTGCCACACCACCACCACGTTGTCATTTTCTCGGTACGTGTAGCGACGAATGACGAAGCACACGAGAGCTCAGTACTGAGGAGATTTGCGACGTGAAACGTGAACGCTGCTGTGTTCTTGGGATCTCCGACGCCGTCAAAGTCCTGTCGATCTTCCTGTCGGAAAGGCAGTCGCCCTGCTTGCCAAAACATATCGCACGTGCTCTCGAATTCCAGCGCAACATATAGAGGAAGTAGCCCGTGCCACCGTCCTCCTCCCACAACTGCCTCGGCTCGATACGTTCATCGTTCATCACGTGCAAACCACAAGCACGCAGCGTTTCATCCGTCTGAGCATAAATGACGTCTAAATCCTGCACAAACACTTCGTAGAATGCAGCGTCGGAAGGCTCAAGTCGATTCCGCTTCTGTCGACTTGCCTCTTCTCCCTCATCCGCCTCCTCCTCATGAGCATTTGCTGCTGGATCCTGCTGCACCGACTTCTGGAACTCCCTGACGTACCTTCGATGACCTTATACAGTCGTCGCTGCTGTTCTTCCGAGTTTAGTCTCGCTTCTAACTCGGACTGCGCCAGCATCTTCCACGCCAAGGTGGACAGCGCCCGACTCGCTTCCGTCGCCTTTTACCGCGCTTCCAGGCCCGCTGTCAGGTCCCTCATTCTTTGCTGTAGCCCCTCGCGCTCGTTTCGCTTCGCTCGCGATATCTGCTGCATCTCTTGCGGTCTTTCATCCGTACCATCTCGATTTTTGTGGCAGGGTCCACGTTCAGCTTCTTGCACCCTCTTTTCCGTTGCTCGACGGTCTCGTTCGGGAGTGATAACGCACTGCTATTGTCATTGACAACGTCACCTGAAGGTAGCGCTTGAAGCGCTGACGGCCTTCTGCAGTTTACCAGGCGATTTCTTCACGGCTTGCTGCCGGTGCACTACTTGACGCTTCCGCCAGCATACGCTGCCTTTCACGTGAGTACCAGTGGTTCTTGATGACATTCTGGCACCGTCCCGGCAGCTTCTCGGCAATCAGACCCCACTGCGTCGAGTGCGTTTCAATCGCCTCGGTCAACATTTTCTCTTCAGCCGCCGTCCACGGGGTCTGTCAAGAGCAAAGTCATTACGAGAATGCATTCTCACAGCATTGACGCGAGTTCCGACACTCACCGTATCAATCGACGGGTCCAAGTGGTTCAAAAACCGCTCGCGACACTGGTTTCCAACCCGACCAGGCAAGAACGCAGCAACCTACAAACACATCCAGCGTCAGTAACTTCTTCCGAGCCTAACTAGAACCAGCTGCACCATCATATTCCACCTCCGTCCACCTCCGTCCGATCTCCGCCACCTTCTCCACCAGCACTCGGTCCTCACTCTGCGTCCACGTTCCTTTGCCTTTCACCACCTTGTCGTCCAGCGTCCGGTACCACTGCTGCAGACACTGCAGGTCCGTGCGTCCATGCAATTGCGACGCAATGAAAAGCCAATTCCTCGCCCCGTGCGTCGTCACTAACGCTCTGAGCTTGTCCTTCTCGTTCGCCATCCACCGTTGCGGTGGTGCTCGCCTGCCTTCCGACCGTTCTCGGTCCGCCGTCTTCCTGGCCAGCATCAAGCAGCGGTTCTTAACGCTCTCGGCGCTTTTCCCATTGAACTCCTTGGCCATCGTCACCCACTTGGACCCCACTGTCCGCTGCAATTGCAGCAGCTTCTTGTCGTCCTGTGGGCTCCACGCACTCGACGCTGTAGTCAGCGACGGCGCCACGTGGTTCACGAACCGTTCACGACAGCGTTTGCGGTCGCGCGAAGGGAAACGCATTGCAATTTCGCTCCAGTTACGTTTGCCTAGCTGAAGCACTAGTGTCCTGAGCTTTTCATCTTCTTGCGGCGTCCAGGACGAGCGGCGCGCAGGGAAAACCGCTGCGGTAGGACAAGCGGAAGACGTGCTGCGCGACGAGCTCGTGCGATGCTTAGGGGCCGTTTCCGCCTGCCGTTCCTGCTGCGCATTGGCCAGAAGATCCCCGCGCTGGATCAGGCGCTCGATGCGCTGCCGCTTGGTGCCTGCGTCGCTCGCGGCGGCAGGCGCAGACGTCACCTCGCCACTGTCCATTATGGCAATTTCCGTGTGAATTATACACACAAGTGATCGTGCACTGAAAGAACGCCGCGGTGTCCACCACACCACATTTGGTGTGGCGCACCTCGCTCCTGAACCACCATTGGCTGGCTCACAGCGTCCGCCCTGCGCCCGCCCGGTTCCCGCGCCACACTCACTCAGGAATCTCCAGGAGAAGAGGACAAGAAGACGACGATGGCTACCAACATCTCCAAGAAGCGCAAGTTCGTGGCCGACGGTGTGTTCTACGCCGAGCTGAACGAGCTGCTGCAGCGCGAGCTGTACGGCGACGGCTACTCTGGAGTCGAGGTGCGCGTGACCCCCATGCGCACGGAGATCATCATCCGCGCCACGCGCACGCAGGAGGTGCTGGGCGAGAAGGGCCAGCGCATCCGCGCGCTGACTTCGGTGGTGCAGAAGCGTTTCAACTTCCCGGACGGAGCCGTGGAGCTGTACGCCGAGCGCGTGGCCAACCGCGGCCTGTGCTCGCAGGCCCAGGCCGAGTCGCTCAAGTACCGTCTGCTCGGCGGCCTGGCCGTGCGTCGCGCTTGCTACTCGGTGGTGCGCTTCATCATGGAGGCCGGCGCCAAGGGCGTGCAGGTCATCGTGTCGGGCAAGCTGCGCGCGCAGCGTGCCAAGGCCATGAAGTTCAACGAGGGCTACATGGTCAAGACCGGTAACGCGTCACTCGAGTACGTGGACACGGCCGTGCGCCACGTGCTCATGCGCCAGGGCGTGCTCGGCGTCAAGGTGTCCATCATGCTGCCGCACGACCCCACGGGCAAGCAGGGCCCCAAGCGCGCTCTGGACGACGTGGTGACCATCCTCGAGCCCAAGGAGGAGGTGTACCAGCCGTACGTGGAGCCCTCGAGCCCGGTGGTGCCCGCCGCGGCCCCGGCCGCCGCCGCCGCTGCCCCCGCCCCCGTGGACCCGGTGTACCAGCCCACCGCTTAAGCTTGTCACGCTGAATTAATCCTATCTCGTAAGGAACGTCCGGTAAAAGACCTCTTCTCTTCCTGAAACCAACCATACACGTTTTGCGTTATCATCTTCCGTCGTGCAATTGGGTCCATTTTAAAAGAGTGTCCATCGTCCTCATGCTCAGTGTCCGATTTGGATGGCGGAGGACAGGCGAGAGGCTTGTGCGAGGTGCAGGCGCCCGCTGCGCGTGTGCTACTGCGCGTCGCTGCCGGCCGAGCCGCATGCGACGGCCTGGACGCACGTACTCGTGCTGCAGCACACGCACGAGAAGCGACGACGCGCTGCGATCTCGTCGGTGCCGGTGCTGGCTCAGACGCTTGCGAAAGTCACGCTCGTGACGGTCCTCGACGACTGCGACTGCGGCCCCGGCGTGGATGAGCGGCTCGACGCCTTGCTGTACGCTGTAGGGGGCGACCGCAGGTTCGACGCGGCCATGGTGCTCTTCCCGGACGAACGTGCGCAGCCTCTGCGGGTTGCGAGTGGAGAGGCGGGGAGCGAGGCGAAGCGGGTGCTGCTCATCGTCATCGATGGCACGTGGAAGGAGGCCAAGAAAATTGCGCGAAGGAACAGGGGGCACTGGGAGAAGGCTGCTAGGGACTGGGAGGCACGAGGCGCGACGCTGCAGTACATTTGTCTGGACAGCGAGGAGAGCGGCGAGGCAGCGACTGCGCCACCGAAGCGGAGCATCTACGGCGACTTGAGGCGGTGCGGAAACGCTTCCTGTTGGTGCTCAAGGGGTTGAGCTGGACTAATGCATCTGGCTGGTGGTGTCTGTAGCGAGCCGATGGAGGGGTGCATGTCGACGCTGGAAGCTGTTGCGTCGGCGCTGGTGGTGCTGGAGCCGAGCGAGGCCGGGCGGCAAGTACACGACTCGCTGCTGCATGCCTTCCGAGGGATGGTGTCCATCCAGGAGCAGTTCCAGCAGCGTGGACGCGTGGCCAAACTGGAGCAGTACGGCGGCGTCTCCAAGGCTGAAGCTCTCGAAGCGAAGCGACTGGAGCTGCGGTGTCAGCACAAGAAGGCCGACAGCGGCCCCATGACAGACAAGGACGCCTCGAGGCCCGTGCAGCGCGAGTACGTCTTCTACACGACGCTCACGGACTTCCGACACCGCCAGCAGCTCACCCAACAGGTAAGGTACGCTGCTTTTTTTGCCACCCATAGTAGTGGCACTCAACGCGATACATTCAAACAGGGCGAGGGGGCCACGTGCACGTACGACCAGGCCAGAGAGCGCTGCGACGAGCTCAACCGCGACCGGAAGCGTGGACAACGCGTCGCCATGCTCCCGCTCGACGCCTTTGAGAAGCTCCACCTCCGACAATGCCAGGACGCGTAACCAGAACGATCCAGAATGCCAGATGAAGGCGCGCCTTGATGACCCCAGCACTGTGAATGGAGCCGACTCCATTGAGAATGTTTGGGTCCATGCCACTATGCGAGTCTTCCACGCTTTTTGTGCAGGTCCTCGTCGACAGGCGGCGAGTGTTCGGACGTCAGACACTGGATGAGCTGAGCCCGCGTCGCTGTATCCTTGTCAGGCTCTAAAAGGTTGAGAGTCGGAAGGTTATGGCGAGAATCCACGTGACCCTGCTCATTCTCGAACGGCCATGGCCCTGCTGCCATGTCGGTCCCTCGTGGTGATCTCTCTGTTGTTCTTGAGCGGTCTTTCGTTCACCTGCGCAGCGGTGTCGAAGGCGGTCGCGTTCTACGCTGACAGTACGTGCTCGGGCGCGCCCTTGAGCGCTCAGGTCTCCAATTCCTCGTCGAGCTGCACGCCTCAGAGCTGCACCCGCGTCGAGTTTGGCGCCAACACGTTCTACTACAGCGTGACTTGTATGGGTATCGATGCAGACACCCACGAGTTCATTGCTGCAGCGTTCGCAGAGACCAGACACATCGTCATGGACCAGTTCAGGCGCGAGAACTGCAGCACTTACACACAGACGCACGCCTTACAGGACTTGAACGACTGCGTGCCCTTCGCGGTCGACTCAATCTCGCTGGCGGCGAACGCCTCGACGATCGCCACCATACTCAAGGACGGGTCCGTGAATGTGCAGTTCTTCCCTGCCACCAACTGCAGCATAACAGCTCAGTCCACGTCCTCGCCCAACAAGACCGGGGTGGCCATACACACGTGCTACCAGGCCAGCAGGTTCTACATCAGCACGAACACCAGCATCGACACCTCCAACGTCTTTTCTAGCTCAAATTCCCGCAGTGATCAAGTCGGAACTTCTTCCTCTTCACGCGTGAACGTCGATCCTCAAGCGGACGCTGAGAGCAGCGGACAAAGTCTTCGCGGCGCAACGTTTATTAGCGCTATCCTCATCGCTGCCGCGTTGATACTCGGAGTCGTTTGCTTCGTGGCGTGGAAATGGCGATCGACCAAGCGGAAGTTGCAGCTCGCAAGAAACACCGAACAGAACGACAGCGTCGCCATGCTGGAGCCCGACGACGTGGTCTACTTGTCCAAGCCAGTAAGTGGCCCCATCTTCCTCCCGCAAAGCAGCAGCACGTGCTCAACCTCCCGAGAACAGATCACCACCCGCTCGTTCGCCCCTGCACTCTCCAGCTTCGGCTCCAGCCACCAACGTTCGGATCGCACATTCGTGCCTGGGTTAAGCACGGGCTCGACATTTCCGGGGAATACAACGATGAATCGTCCGTGGGAAGACGATTTCGTCGTGGCAGCTCGAATCCCTCGAGACAAAGTGGTCGTCGTCCAGCTCCTCAGTCGCGGAGGCTTCGGTGTCGTGTACTCGGGGCTGTACAACGGTCGACGGGTTGCTGTGAAGATGCTGCTGCCAGAAACTCGTCGTAGCATTTCGCACGTCGTCGACCTGCTGGCGGAAGTGAAGATGATGGCATCCATGGAGCACCCGCACATCGTCGAGTTCATCGGTGTGGCTTGGGACGCGCTCACCAATATGTGTGTCGTGTCGGAGTTCATGGCTGGAGGCGACTTGAAGGCGCTGCTGAGTGACTACGAAGAACAGGACCATCCTATGGGCTTCAACAGGGACAAGCTGAAGATCGCTCTGCATATTGCCCACGCGCTGACGTACATGCACTCACTGGACCCTCCGATAATCCACCGCGACCTCAAGTCCAAGAACGTCTTGCTGAACGAAAGGCTGGACGCCAAACTGACAGACTTCGGAACATCTCGAGAGCGTGTGAACGAGTCCATGACTGGAGGTGTTGGGACGTGCTTGTGGATGGCTCCGGAGGTGATGATCGGAGATAGGTACGACGACAAGGCTGACATATTTTCCTTCGGCGTCGTGCTCTCGGAGCTAGATACACACGCATCGCCATACTGGCACGCCAAAGACTCCAATGACTCGAGTCGACAAATGCCTGAGCCAGCTATCCTGCAAATGGTGGCCACCGGAAAACTCCACGTCAAGTTCTCGAAAGAAGCAGCCAAAGCTGTGGTAGAGCTGGGCAACGCTTGTGTATCGTTAGAGCCCACGGCAAGACCAACAGCTTCAGAGGCGCTTTACAAACTACATACGATATTAGCTGACGATGTTGTGAAAAGTGGCATCGTTATTGACTAGGACACTTTGCATAGTTAAAATCGCAAACCTTTTGCCACCTTCCTTCCAGCACACATTTTCGCTCTGGGTTCATTGCAGCATGCACAACCATGGAAAAACTCGAGGACGAGATCCATGTATTCGCTTGTCTCCCTCGGGCTGGATAGTTATTCCATCTTCTCCCAGTTGTCGAACCCATTTTCAGCAATGAAGTTCTGTCTTCGGCTTGGAAGATACTTCAAGCGAGGATCATTGCCAAGTACTCCTCCGCAGCGATCAGGAATGGTTTCCGTCCTTGGGCTTGCAGGGTACGTAAAGTAGTCGAAAATACCTCCAACCTTGGTCTTGGCGTGCCGACCCCCGGCAATGAAGTTGCGATGTTACACCAAAACTGTTTACTTGGCGGCAAAGATGCTTAATCTCTTCAAATTATAACGGGGAAACTAAGCGCATCGATAGCACTCCGTTGAATTGCCGTTGAATATCCTGGTTCACGAGGTTGAGCACATGGTTGAACCCGCGCTTCAATAGGTCAGCGAGCGCCGCGGGGTCTGTTGTACTGGAACATTTACGGCGAACGAAGCGGAGCATCCTCAGGGCTTGATCAAGTGTTCGATTCTCCACTTCGACCAAAATACGTGAGTAGATTGCATCGAATGCAGCTGACTGCGCTCTGGTATCGCTGCACGGGTGCTCATCATCACTCTCGCCTCCTGCTATTACTGTAGCTTGAAGACTTTCAACAAGATTTGCGAACAGGTCTTCAATTTTCGGTAGCACAACGGGGGTGGGCTTCCTTTTCACTGTTTGGTCGACGATTTTATCCGATGGAGCACTGGATCTGGGAATGGGAGCAACAGATGAAGTGGGTTTGCGCTTCTTCGCGTATCGATCTATCTCTCTTCGAATTGCAAACGGAAGCGAATGGTATACTTCTGAATCAACCTGGGACATTCGGATGTCATCTAGTGCGTCCTCCTTTCCAGAGTCTCCTCCACTCGAGGCATGAGCCGTACGCGCAAGCCGGCTGTTAGTCTTGGAATCAAATATGTTTCGTGCCGGGTGTCTTCGTCGTAATGGCGCCTTTCCGTTGGGTCTTCGTTTCGGTGGAGGCGGGCGGTTTGACTGGACAACGGTCGTGGATGGGGCACCTCGGCCATACGAAGCTAAGATTTCTCGCTGAAGTTGCTCGGGTAACTCTTCCAGCACCCCCATATTAATCTGTGAAAAGGTGGTAGCTGCGAAGTCGTTCGTATTCGTGTCGTTTCTCGGTTCATCCTCGGTTTTCGTTTCACATTCCTTTTGATCTCCCATGGTGGTCGCCTGCGGTACGTTTGCCGACGTTGCATTTCCTGGTTGTTGTGCAGGATCTATCAGCCACGCCTGGAAAACTTGTCCGCTCCGCTTGTTCCGGCTTGGGACATCCGAAATCAACTTTGTAGCCTGCACACCAACTCCTCGAAGGTCTTCGCTCGGAAAATTGAATTGCCGGAGAAGCTCGATGCAGGCCTTAGCAATCACAATCTCATCGTCTGTTGATTGAGCCAGGACATGACTTTTTGAGAAGTTATCGCAAACACCATGACCCATGAACTTTGACGGCTCGATAGGTGCCCCTTCCGCCCGTTTCTTAATCAGCAGCGTTAGGCATTTCGTCCGCACCTTCAGATTACGCAGGCGCAGGCTAAGCTCCTCTCCCAGGGCCATCAAGAACACGGTCGCGTCCTCCCATTTCTCGAAACGAATACCGAAATTCACGACTGCAGACACACTCTTCCGCATCATGTTCGCATCCATAGACAACGAACGGACGTCAAGTCCTCGAGCATAGTTGTATAGCATTTCTCCTGAAGCTTTGCCGAGGGATCGGACAAGTTCGCCTTTCGTCATCGAGACTAACTGACGTACATCCTCGACTCCAAGTGCTTCAAGCTTTGCTCCTGTCTTGTACCCAGCTCCGGGTAAGTCGTGGATTTTGAGTGATAGCATAAACTTTTCTGCTTGGCTCGGGTCAGCTATTTGGTAGATTCCATCCGGTTTTGCCTTTTTCGATGATAGCTTTGCAAGAAGCACATTATAGGACACGCCGACACTAGCAGGACACCCAGTTTGCTCGAAAATCTCTAGTCGAATCGTCATTGCTTTTTCCATCCCATTGGTTCCTCGTCCAAATTCAAGGAAGGCTTCGTCACAGCTAACTGCCTGCACGTACGGAGTATGCGAGAAGAAAATATCGTAGATCTGAAACGAGACGCGCTGAATGGCGTCGAACTGGTAGGGCAGCACAAGCAGCTCGGGGCAAAGCTCCTTCGCCGTCTGCATGAACATCCCTGCACCGACACCTTTCGCGCGTGCCAAGTAATTGCAGGACGAAATTTCAGATGACCCTGCCTTCCCAGAGTGCGCGACAGCAACAGGCACCTTCGCCAGCTCCGGCCTCCCCCTCACAGCCACAGCCACGAAGAAGCAGTCCATGTCTACGTGTAGAAGCACCCGATCGCTCGACGAAGCCGATGCCTTCGTCATTGATCCGCCTTGATACTTTGCTTGGAACTCGGCCGCTTTCTGCTGGAACGTCGCTCGCCACGCCCCGATGTGGTGCAGCCTCGACTTGGCGAAGAAGTGGCGCACGAACTCGGGGCCATCTCTCGTCGAGTTGGTCCGTAATGTAGTGCCTGCAGTCGAGCTCTTCTCACTTGTCGCCTGCGGCGCTGGAGACACCGGCACGTCCAGCTCGTCCTCTTCCTCGTCCTCCACAGCAAGGATATCCAGTTCACCCTCTTGTTCGCCATGTTGAGACGCATGGTCAGCAGCGTCAGCTTCAAGAGCAGGACTATCAGTACTGCGTTTGCTGCTAGCTTCAAGTGCAGGACTGTCTTTCCCCACCGAAGCAGACAACGACGCGGACCCTGACAGGCTGAAGATGCTGCTCTGCGTGGGGTCCGCAAAGCCCGCGTACAGGAACGGCTGCACGGGTAGCAGCTTCTTCTGCTCGATGCTCTGCACGATCCAGTCCGGGTGCACGACCGGCAGCGGCTTCCTCGCCTTCCTGCAGTCCACACAGTCCAAAACAAAGTCAGGAGTGTTGGTCATCTTGCCCTACAACTTCAACTTCAACTTTCAACCAACTTAAGCTGCAGCAACTTGGACGCCGGCAAGTGCGTGGCGACAATATGCGTCACTCGGCCCGTGTCGTAGTGCTCGAAGCCGCCGCCGTGCAGCAACATAAGCTGGCGGATCTCCTCCTTGCTGGGCGCCGTGTACCCGTCCACGTAGACGTGGACGCCCTGGAAGACGCCCGCACTGCGATCAGCAGCGGACGAGCTGCCGCCGGCCGTCGCAAGGCTCTCGTTCTGGCCGCGCAGCTTCTGGATCTTGTGCGACATGTACACGCCGAAGCTGCCGCCATGGTGCTCGCCCACGCGCTTCCTCCCAGCGCCGTCGACGCCGCCACCTCCGCGTCGCATCAATTCCTCCAGTTTTTTTCATCCAATCACGCGCTCTTCCGCGTTAAACGACGTTCATTGGCTGCAATATCATCCAATCCCAGACCGTACAGCGACATGCCACCGAGCTCGAGCTCGTCTGCCCGCCGGTCATTCACAACGTTTGGCTCAAAGTGAAAGGAAGAGCTCCTGACCACCACCTTCCAGTAGTGCCCATGGCCCCCATCACCACCACCCTCAGCACGGCGGAGCACGACCTGCACCCGAGCGGCGACGCGTTCCTGCTGCAAGCCTCCGCCGCCAAGACCCATGCCATGCAAAGCGCCAGCGAGCCGGCGCTGACCAAGGAGGAGAAGCTGGCGCAGCTGTCCCGGACGCTGCCCTCGCGCTCACCCGACGACTACGTTGAGGACAAGCAGAAGCTGGAGAAGATGGCGGCGGCCGTCACCACGCTGCTCGAGTGCATCGGCGAGGACCCGCAGCGCGAGGGGCTCGTGAAGACGCCCATGCGCATGGCCAAGGCCCTGCTCTACAACACGAAAGGCTACGGCCAGAGCCTGGCCGACGTCCTCAACGAGGCGGTCTTTGAGGAGGACCACGACGAGATGGTCATCGTGCGCGACATCGACCTGTACTCCATGTGCGAGCACCACATGGTGCCGTTCACCGGCAAGGTGCACATCGGCTACATCCCCAACGGCAAGGTGCTCGGGCTCAGCAAGCTGGCCAGGGTCAGCGAGGTCTTCTCGCGCCGGCTGCAGGTGCAGGAGCGGCTCACCAAGCAGATCGCCAACGCCATTATGGGCGTCATTGAGCCCAAGGGCGTGGCCGTGGTCATCGAGGCCACGCACATGTGCATGGTGATGCGCGGCGTGGAGAAGAGCGGGGCCAGCACGGTGACCAGCTCCGTGCTGGGCGTGTTCAAGAGCGACCCGCGCACCAGGAGCGAGTTCATGTCCCTCATCCACAGCAGGAGATAGGGAGATCGACGACCGACACGAGCGAGTCGAGCTGCACGATCGAACCATCACAGCTGCGTGCATTATACTGGACTGTCGCAACGGTGTGTGCTCGGCCGAGTCAAACCAAAAGGGACCGCGGGGCCGGGGAGATAGACAGACCCGCCTCTTTTGCTTTACGAGGCCGAGGAGACTTAGAAATACGCCCTTCCGACAGGCGCGCATGTTAATACTGCTTTGTTTTTGCTTGACGTGGGGTATTTCTTCAGCAGGCTTTTGAGTATTGAGAGAGAGAGAGATAGAGAGAATGCAAGAGTTTGGTGCTCACTACGAGTTTCCTGAAAGAGCTACAGCGACGCAAACCTCACGAGTAATCCGAGTCGACGGCCTGGATGAAGGAGAGGTAGTTGACGTCGTCGGTCATCTTGCGCCCGTCCCGGTGTGCGAACTGGTGCGTTAGCGCCTGAACCTCCGGGGGCTTCAAGGACACCTGCATCATGTCGAGCACGGCAGCGAACTGGAACTTGGTCACATGGGTGACATTGTTGTGGTCGTAGTCCTGGAAGTACGGCTTCATGTGCAGGCGGCGGTGGTTGACTTCGTTGCGCAGTCTCTCCAGAATACGCTTCGTGGCCTCGCCCAAGCGATCGTGTTGCTGATCTCCACTGGAACGAGCACTTGTCGGGACGGACACACCGAGCGAGAAGTCCAGCGCCCCCAAGAAGGCTCTCCAGTCGATCTTGTCCGGGTTTCGAGCTGAGCGGAAGTGCATGCTCAAAGTCTGGATGTCGGCCGCGTCCAAGACGCACCCACTGCGGTTGAGTGCTGTGTGGAATTTTGCCACTGTGATCTCCCCCGAGCGCAGCTTATCGCCTTCCACGATGAACTCTTTCAAGCGAATGCGCTTCGCGTTGAGTTGACGACGCAGGTCTGCAAGAAGCTGCGATAGATCCGCTGCGCCCGCGCGATTGTCTCGAGCCCTTCGCTTGTTTGCATCGTTATTCATGATACCGCTCTGGTACACTTCTTGTCGGAACGCAACACTGCCCGGCAGAACCAAATTTCGGATGTCTTCAGCACTAGCATTGTGCGTGTAGCCTCCGAGGATCTGAAGCGCTTGGAGGAAGGCTCGATAATTAACGTCGCAGATGGAGCTCAGCGTTGCACTCATACCAATTGCCGCCTGCTCACGGAACTTGATAAGCAAAAGCCGTGATTCTGAAGCTTGCGCTGGCAGAAGAGCAAACATTGACAACACACGCTCAAACTTGGTAGAGGAAATGAAGCCTTGCTTCGAGCGATCGAAGTCTTCAAAAGCGGGTTTGATCTCCATGCGCTGGCGGTCGATAGCACGCTTCATCGTCAGCAGGACTCGCTTCACTTCGTCCTCCTCCGCTGGAGTCAGGTCCTTATCAATGACGACACCACCAAACTGCCCCTCGCGAGTCTCAAGAGTTTTCAGATCTTGGTGCGGCTTCTGTTCCAGTCCCTTCACAGTGAAGACGCTCTCCACATCATCCACGAAAGCCTTCCACGCGATCCAGTGCTTCCCCATACTGTCGACCTCTTTGCACGCGTATTCGTCGCCAAGCAGCGACATCTCTTCGCGAGACAGCAGAAAGCCCGCAGTATTCAATCCTGCGTAGAATTGTGCTGCGGTGATCGTACCGTGGCGAAGCTTGTCGAAATCCCGGTAGTACTCTTCAAGACGGATACGATCACGCTTGATTGTTTGTTTGATGTAGCGAATCAGCATGGGGACCGAGCGCACGTGAGCTTCAACTGCCGTCTCCTCGAAGGTGTCGGCACGGAGCTTTGACGGCGCAATAATCTCGGACACCACACCACCTCTAGAGGACGGACGACTTCCCGAACGCTGGTTATCATTTCCCCAGTTCTCGAGATCGTAGCAAAAGGTGACGTAGTTAACGAAGCGCTCACCATGCGAGCTCGAATACCGTTGTAGCAATGCCCGCTTTTCACTCTCTCCGTTCAACGTCAGCTTGAACATGACCATCACGCGGAAGAACTGGTCAACCGTGATGTGCTCACGCTTGCCTTTATCGAAGTCTTGGAATGTTGGCTTCAGCAGAACTCTCCGGGTGGAGCAGTACGTGTGAAGACGTTGCATCATTCCTTGGTGAACTGCTGCGTCGGCATCGGTCAAGGATCCACGCATCGCACGCGAACATTTATCGGCAGTCGAGTGGTTAGTGGCTTTGGTGATCGTAGCAAGGATGTCGTCGAAGTTGTTATCTTGCTGCACGTCGCGATTCGCTTTTCCATCGATGTAGTTGCAGAAGCGAATGTAATCCACCTTCGTAGTGTCCAAGCTCTTTGCCGTGCCGTACTTCTGAACGAGCAATGTCAAGTCTTTCTCGGACACGATGGGGAAGCAAAGCTTGACGCAGCGTCGGAACTGATCCTCCGTGCACTTGCCCGTGCGTAGCTGGTCGAAGTCTGTGAAGAAGTTCTTCGTGCGGATTCGGTCACGCATGACCAGCTCCGACAGCTCTGTCTCGAGCTCTTGGACTGCGTCGGAGTGATGTGTTCCTGCTGGCGCTGTTAGGTGACGTCTCTCCGGTGAGCGGGGCTGAGCTGCCTTGATTTCAGCGCCAGATGCACCCGGACAAATATCAAAGTGCAGTGCGCGGTAATGCACATCCAGCTTGTCGCCGTACGCCTTCAGGAGAACGTCCATCTCCTCGGAGGATAGCACCACAATATCTGAAATGTCCCTGACGAACTGCGGTCGAGTCACCTTACCAGCGTTGCTTCGGTCAAAGTCGTGGAACACATCTTTGAGCACGATACCCTTGTTCATCACTGCTTCAACAAGCTTCTGCTTCACGACTGCAAGCGTGGCCTCTTCTGTTGGCGTCAATAGTTCAAGTGCGAAGGTCTTGACTGCTTGAAGGTCACTGTGCGTACTCGAATGCAGAGTTGGTTTCGCCTCTAGTCCTTTCACCGTGAAAACTTTGTCCATCAAGTCGCAAAAGCGCCGATAGTCCACGAAGGACGGGTCGTCTGCAATCCGGTACTTTGCGACAAGAAGGTTGACTTCGGTGGAAGACAGAAGAAGGCCGCTAACGTCAAGTGCCCGCTTGAACTGCTCGGTCTTGATCTTCTTCACTCGATGGATGTCGAACGTCTTCATGAACTCTTCCAGACGGATGCGCCGCTGCTTGCATAGCATGCGGATCTTGGCCTTCAGAGACCGAAACTCGGGCGAGCTGTGCATCTTGCCTTGAATTCAACTGGGAATGGTCCTCCAAGGGCTGAATGACGCAGGACTGACCTTCGACTGCTGTGCAGTAGCTTCCCCGCAGAGGTCAGCGTGAAGAATATAGTGGAACCGCTCCTGCCGACACCGTGCGAGTCTACACATCTTGCAAAAATAGCGGCAAAACACCCACGCGAAAATAAAACCTGGAGAGCACATCGTCCGTTCATACCTTATTTAGTGTACGCATCAAAATTGTCACGGTTTAGGTGGCATCCACCGCTGGGATGTGCTCCGAAAATCGGGCTGCCTTGGAGATCTTGATGTCCGAGTACGGAGCAGCTTGCTCGACGTCCACGTAGTCCAGGGTCTTCAGCTGCAGGAGCTCGAAGAACAGCGCGGCAGCAGTTCGTCGGTCTTGGGTCTTCTTGGTGAGCTGCTTGTAAGTGACCTCCTCCTTGTCGTTGAGCGACTTGCGCAGCACCTTCATCACCTTCACGGTGTGTGGGTGCCACTTGTGCTGGGCAGTCGACGCCTCATCATTGTCGACCTCGGTAAAGCCATTCGCATCGCTTCGAATGTCGTTCACGGCACCTAACTCAATGTCCACGTTCAAATCCTCCAGGTCCTGCTCTTCAGGCTCAAATGGAGCCCCGACGCCGTAGTCCAGGAAACCATCGTCAACGCGCTCACTATTAAGACAATCGACAATTTTAGTGATCTTCTGAGGGAAGCATAAGTGCATCTGTAATGGTACTTACGGTTCGGTCGGGCCCATGTCGGCAAACTCAAAATGATTTTCTTCCTCGATGTCGTGCAGCATAGACGCATCGCACGATCCTGTAGTCACATCCAGGCCAGCCTAAACATAAGGAAAGCAACCGTTAGTTCGATATTACCATGACCGTACCAAAACGAAAAAAAATAGTGGCATACCGAGTTTGTGCTCATGCGCGAGTTCGCGCTCATACGTCGCGTCAGCTCAATATCCTCGTCTTGGGTTGATTCTTTCGCCTTGGAGCCGAACGGGAATTTTCGCTTCTTCATCGTGACCTTGAACATGCTCAAAAGCTCGTCCGACATGCTAATCATGCACGGTCGAGAGAACATGTCCGTTCCGATCTGCAAGTCGAATTCGCTCCTACCAGCGTTCTTAGTGTACGTGATTTCTCGCGTGCGGATAATGTCGGACGTGTCCTCCATTCCCTGCTTCAAAAATGCCGAGGTCAGCTCCGTGACGGCGTCACGAGCGATCTTCCTCTTCTTCTTGGGCCTGTTCGTCTCCACCTCCACATTCGCCAACGCCGCATCCAGCGATGCACGGCTCGAGCCGTTAATGCTGACATTAATGTCCGCGCTGATATCCAGTGCGCCGCCGCTAATATTCATCAGGTCGTCGATCGGGTTCTCAACCTCCAAAGCATTGTCCATCGGCATCTCGAACGACGCGTCATTGTAGCCAAACTCCGGCTGCTCGCCATCCATCATCAGCGAGCTCTTGTCCGTGGACTTGTCTCCAGCATTCATAATGCCCGAGTCGTCCAGCGGTAGCATCGGCGCATCCGCCTCACGAGCCACTTCGATGTCACTGACCGCGCTGATATCCAGCCCGGAGCTGCCAAAGTTGTCGTCCAAGTCGAACGCCTGCCAGTCTCCCTCGCCACCTCCAAAAGAGTCCTCCATAGCAATGGCATCTGCAGTACATGACAACCCATTACTAAACAGCAGAGAGCAATTGAAACAACAATAAACAGGTTTCCTCTCGCACCTCTCTCGGCAAAGGCGTTCTCCTCTCGAATCCTGTCCAGTGGATCGGCCAGCGTGATATCCTGGCGCCTCGCCATCGTCTGGCTGGACGCCGCGATCCATTCGTCCAACGACGGCACTGAAATCGCACTAAACAACAACAATAAAGAGGGTTTCTCTGTCAGTATAACAAATAAGAGGCACCCCCCATGTTGGAATAGGTCTCTCCCTACTCGACGGAATACGTGACTTCGGCCTCGAACTCGCCGAAGTTGGCGACGTTGATGGCGTGCGCCGCCGCCTGCTGGTTGCTGGCGGGCAGGTCCACGACCCCGGGGCGGAAGGCCAGCTTGATCTTCACCAGCGCCTCGCTGCAGTCCGAGTACAGGTACTTGACCTTGCGCGAGTAGATGCGCACGACGCCCAGCAGCAGGTGGCCCGAGACGCGCAGGGCCAAGGGGACCTGCGGGTTGACGATGTTCTGCACGGAGCTGTGGATGTCGGCCGTGAAGATCTGCTTCTTGTTGAGCTTCTTGTCCCAGTGCGCGGCCAGCCAGATCTTGCCCAGCGGGCCCTTCTTGGCCAGGATGATCTGCGAGTAGAACATGGCGGGGCCAGGCGCTCGCTGGTTTCCTTGTTGGCAAGTTGCCGACTGGTACGACAGGTTGCGGAATGGCGCGAAAACGCGTGAGAACTCGTTTAAGTACGATCACTATAAACGGGTTAAGTACTGCAAGCTATTAAATACTGTACAGATCACACATATCAGGATGAAGAAGCAAAGTAAACTGTGATTGTATCACCATAGCATTGTAGTGTGAATTAATAATATCAGTATAGAGAGTGATACTACTGAAACGGTTTCGACACCTTTGATGCCAAGTGACGACAAAACTGACGGCAAACCTCTCACTCTAGCACGCATGGGATGCATTTGGTATGTCTATTGCCTGCTCACCGCGCATGAGCGAGCAGCAGTTCGTAGGCCTCTAAGACCTCCTTGAAGATGCGCTCAGCGTCGGGGGTTTGGTTGCAGTCCGGGTGCCACTCGAGCGCTTTGGCTCGGAACGCGTCCTTGACCTGCTGCTGCGTCAGCGAGACGTGGTCGAAGCCGTTGGTGGGGGCTGCACCAACCCCCAGCGTCTCCATGGCCCGGCGGACGTCCGCCTCGCTGGCCGCGAACTTGGCGGGGTCGTCGTCTGGCCCGCGTCGTCGCCGCTGCTTGGTGCGGAACTTGCGCGGGTCAAAGTTGAACCAGTTGAAGGGGCAGGTCTTGCACGCCACGTCCCAGCCGCACAGCAGGCAGCAGAACTCGAGCTGCCGCCGCTGCAGCGCCGAGTGGCTCGAGACCGAGTGCTCCGTCTGCTCTTCGTCGCACTGGGGGCTGCTGTGCACCACGCAAGCGCGAGCCCATTTGGCCGACGCGGAAGTGCTCACTGACCGGATTGGAGATGCGGAGGCGAGGCGGATCGTGCGCCGGGGAAACATGTTTGAGGAGTGCAATGCCCCTCCCAAAAGAATATAGTCAAGTTCGTAGCTCGTAGAAATACCGTAAATCCGACACAGCGCATTATCGTACTTAATATGGCAGTAGGGTAGACCAAAACCACACATTATTGTATCTATCGCTGCAGTTCGATTGGAACCACACCCCAAGGCCCCAATTGCGTTTTCCTTCTGTGCTAACTGTAGGATAAGTGTACTACGTAGTATTTGGTACGGATACCCAAGCCCTATAATAAAGGTAACTCCTGATTGGTGATGGTATTCAACCGGAAGGGTAAACCGAGCATATGACCTTATAATCACGGCTAACCGGAACACGCTACCACAACGATGCATCATGCATCATTTAAGGAACATCTTTTCTGTAATGAGTTTGTCCATCGCCAAACCCCTAAAGCATCCACAATTATGCGCGTTTTCCAGAACGTCGCCTTTACTTTTCGCGCTGTCGGTAGTGTGCGAGTTGCATGTTGTCGAATGACCACAGTGTTGTGAATCAGGTCTGCAGCAGAGCTCTTGAGCTAGAATGAGGACAGTGAAGTACATGCAAACACTGATTTCCTATTCATAATTAGCTCATCCCTCTCTTCTCCTGAAGCACTTGATCCCTAGACGTTCTTTTCGAGTCCGAGCCTATATACAGACATGCAGAGAGGCTCGGAGCCACCTTAACGCTGTAGCGTCCTTGTTCTCGATGGTTCTTGGACCCCGCCTCTCATGTGGGAGACTGCGTTGATCGTCGCACTCCAGTATCCATCCTAACTACCTGCCGCAGCCGGAGCCGATTCCGAACACGCCCCCCTCCGACAAAGGTCGGAACTTTCAGCTCTTGTCAGGTTCTGGTAACTTGTCTGACATGCTAATATGCTCTCGATATTTTAGCAGGCTGTCGCGTGGGGGTGCCTTGGTAACATGTCAGCAGGATTTTCAGTTCCGGCTACCTTGTGCACCACAGGCCCTTTCAGTACCTGGTCTCGCACGTAGTGCCAGCGCAACTCAATCTGACGAGTATTTCGGTTGTATGTCGGAGCTGTCGCGAGAGCAATAGCTGCATTGTTATCAACCCTCATGGCAAATTCAGTGGCTACTTCAACTCGGGGCAGGACTTCGTCCAGCATGTTGACAATTCCTCGGCCCTCCATTATTCCTTCGCAAGTGGCTACATATTCGGCTTCAGCGGGGGATTGAGCAGTTATCGTCTGCCGTCTCGCAGCCCATGCTACAGCCCTCCTGCAATGGCCATCACATAGCCAGTAACGCTCTTTCTCGTATTTGGGTCGTTTCCCTAGTCTGCATCGCAGTGACCACTGATAATAATTCGATCTGTCTTCGAGTCGTCAGGTGAGTACACTATTCCAATATTTGTCGTCCCCTCCAAATAGCGCAGAATTCGTTTCACTGATCCACATTGTTTCTGCGTGGATTTGTCCACGAATCGCCTCAAGTAACCAACCGAGAAAGCTATGTCGGGTCTCGTACTCGTGGCTAAGTACATCAGAGAGCCAATTGCAAAATTACAGTACGTTATTATACACATACGCTACCTAAACTAAGCACTCCATTCATTTCTCAATATTTGCTACCCAAATTAAACTTATAATCTAATGCACCTGTTATCTCAGATGCAAAAGGCATAACCCTACCTTGCCAACGGGTAGTTCTCTGCTTATATTTTATGGCTGTGGCTACAATCGTAAAATTGGTACACATACTGTATGGCTGGGCATGTTATAACGTATAACGTGTTGACAATGATAAAATACCAGTGAATGTCGCTTGTGACAGCTAGCTGCATCATTCACTGGGTGCATGCTGCATGACGAAAGGTGGGTGAAATAGGTTTAATGCAACCTTCGTATAAAACACAATAGGTTAATTTGTCACATCACACACCCGCAGCTCGGCCATCGCGTGGGCTGCCAAACGGTCCAACTGTATGGAAGCCTCAGCTCGAGCTTCCGTGTGCATGAAATAAAAAACATGGGCGCCGTCAAGTTTCTGATCACAGGCCTTCAGATTGATGCCTCTTTTTTTATAATCTATGTCTGTACAAGAAGGGGAAAGGTAAAATGTCTAGAGAGAGAAGAATAGGAATGGAAATGTATTGGTGTTAGCAATGTTGACGGATTACTCCTCGCGTTTTACTAGTAACTCGAGGAGATGAATTGTCAAGCATGAGTATGTGCTTCAGCTTGTCTGTCGATTGTCGGCCAGATACCACATCAGGGTTTAACTATTTCATCGTCGTTACCAGCATCTTGTCGTAGACCTCGACTGTTTCCTCAGGGGCCGGCTCGCTGCCCTTGTAGTGTCCAAGGGACGATTTTGTGCACTGCGGCGCGGCACCGCGCATTGGTTGGGCCCGACCCATGATTTTTAATGTGCTCCGACTTTGAAATCCAGAGTTTCACCGTGTGTAAAGCAGGGCGTTAGTGATACATTTCTCGGACTTCCACTGGCACTGCATTTTTTTTGCTTCTTATTGATGTAACTCGGTGAGTACTGATAGCTTTTGCGGATTGAAAATTCAAAATTATGTTGACTAATGTACTATTACTGCAGCATTAACGTGCGACAGCAGCGGAGTATCTCGATTGTTTGCTCTCCGATATACTGGAGCATCGACCCATTGCATGCACTAGCATCGCAACTAGTTGTTGATCTCTACAACGCATCGCCAAGTGTTTTCGCAAGTAACAGAAACCAATACCGACGCGGACATCGCAGCATACATCGATCGATTGCTGAAATCCTTGTACGAGTACGATAAATCATCTACACTATCGAGAAACCTCCAATCCCACACGGCTCAACGAGGTGGTGCTGCATATGCCAGTTCAAACCCCAGTATCAACTTGTCCGACTTCACTCACCACGGCCTCTGGTCTATGGAAGTGTTTGCGACGCTTCTGGAGTACATATCGCCGACATTCGCGAGCAACCAAACCATTGCCAAGGTGCTTCGTGGTGGACAGACTGGTCATCCGCCTACGCTAGCCTGTTTCGACAAGGAGTTCCTTCAAACGTTCACAAGAGCCAGTGAGTTTGCTCGGGCTTTAAGAGTTCTACACTTCGCAAAAATTACCCCAAAAGACTATGCAGACTGTCTTACCGCAACGCTTTTGATGTACTACCGAGATACGTTAGATGTAGCTCCGCAGCATATCCTGCACCAAGCGATTCAGCGCGTGCACACAACGCTACCATCGCCCCATCAGTGCCAGGAGGGGCTTCTCGATTGGGCAGCAAGATCCGCAAACGATTCGTCATGGAAAATATCCTATCACTCCCAGTTCAGCACGATCGAGACAGTCACACCACAGAGGAGCAAGCAGAACCGTTCATTGGAATGCATATCTTTGGCGACACACTTGAGCGACTGGACACCAACAGTTGATCGCTGCCAATGAGGGTCTCAAGAGCATGATATACCAGATTCTGGACCGTCTTGACCGCCCACAAGATGTATCGGCTACGCTGTGCAGCTTGTGTAGAGCGCGTGGCGGTGGCGGTCCTCCAGAACCAAGCGACAGCGCAGTTGTAGCTACAGCACTCCCTCTGCGCCACCACCTATTTTACAGGGATGGCCAAAGAGCTTGGCAACCTTGAAGGGTAAGCGTCTCTCCGACTTCCTGGTTCAAGGAGAGTCTTGGCTCGTTGCCAAAGACGCCTCGGAATCGCAGCCAGAAAAACTGCCTGCGCGCTGTCGCGATTGTAGGATACGTGGCAGATTTAGCCAGCATACTAACTCTTCCTCCTTCGTCACGAGAGTCCGAGAGAATGCTCTGGATATCTAAAATGCAGAACATGTCGAGTCAATGTGAAGCAGTGTTAGTGAATGGGTTTACCAAGGCCAGAACGGGAGCGCAACGCAAGCGCTGCCGGTCCGGGAAATTTACCGGTGTAGTTAAGGCGTGGAGTGAGCTGACAGAGAAGCAGCATGCTACATTCCGCTTGCTACCGCACATCAGATTTTCAGCGCCTCGTACGTCTCAGTCTTGAAGGTTCCGTAGAGTGACACTAGCACAAGACCTCATGGAGAAATTCACGTCAGCTCGCTGAGCATATATCCATAACCCACAATACTCAATTATACAGCGTCACCATATCCACTATCTAGTCAACATACGGCAAGTTGGCACTGGTCGCTGAAACCGACACTAAGGCCGCCAAAAGATCACCACAGATCTGACGTGCACCATACTTCCACAAGCCTGAGCAGGCGGCCGATACCGCGCTCAACACCAGTGCACACCAACGCCGAGCCCGCGCTCACCACCAAGTGCACGGCCACTGCCGATCCGGCGCTTACCACCAAGTCCACCATCACCGACAAGCCGGCGTTCACCAGTCCACCGCCGAGCGCTCACCACCACGTCCCGTCCAACCAGCGCCCACCGTCAAGTCCGCCGTCGAGTCCATGCCGATACACGCCCACCGCTGGTTCTGGCACGAGAATATACCACTTACCAAGCACTCCGCTCCTTCAGTTGTAACCAATCGGATGCTTTGGACAAAGTTACTGGGGTACAATTATTCTGCTTTAGTGTAGCCAAGTATAAACGGCCGGCCGGTACTAATCACTATCTTCAGCCACGGTTTGACAGACTTCGAATGCTCAAGGTAGATAAGCCGACAATAGACGATACTTTTCTGGTCCTCCGTACTATGGCCATTTCGATAATATTGACGTAGCAGACGAAGTAGATAAGAGTTAGAAAGCACAAGCACAACATTCGAAAGCTCTCAACGCACTGTATTCTCCTTCAGTACTGGCTGGCCCAAACGCGACCTTCTTTGGAACGGTAATTTAGCTTTTCCGTGGAAGTTTTGAGGGAGTGCAAGGTTAAATGTCGTCATTAAGTCCTATTTTAGCGATAATTCAGCACGCTTTTATACGAGCTCTACGGCTAGTTTTCACCATCACTGCACCCAGCAATAGCCTATACAATGCACTGAAGGTCCGCATTAAGTGACTATTTATAGTTATAACTGCAGCAATTATTCCGTAAGCTGTGATTGGCATAAATGTCGGTAGGCTTCAGCTACTACGCTGTCTTCAACAGGCAATATCGGCGAGATGCCATTGCGTATGTGGAACTTGCGAACGTGAGGGAAGCTGTAGTGTGGGGGGGGGGGGGGGGGGGGGGGGGGGGGGGGGGGGGGGGGGGGGGGGGGGGGGGGGGGGGGGGGGGGGGGGGGGGGGGGGGGGGGGGGG
>JAGDFM010000217.1:0-11132 GCA_019155715.1 Phytophthora pseudosyringae | reverse complement strand
GCCATTGCGTTTGTGTAACTTTCGCACGGGTGGGAAGCTGTAGTGTTGCCCCCCCCCCCCCCTTGCGCGCAATAACAGTCCCTAATACTTTCTGTAGTGTTAAAAACACTTGTCGAAAGTAGAGTAGCTAACCGTTGCAAACGACGCCTCTACAACAGCGATCAGACTGTCCGTGTCAAACGCGGGTGCCTTGTATCGTAGCGACTGCAATGAATGGAAGAATCCGAGATCTAGAACGTTCATATCGGGAGAACGCGGCGGCTGGCTAACAATTTGGATATCCCAGCCGCCCTTTGTCCTGCCTCGATGATATCTGCATTGTCATCTTGCACATGGAGGCCACCGTTGTATTGCTGCACCTTTATTGAAGACGATTTTCAACCTGCAACATTCCAGGAACATAGCATAAATAAAAGCAACATTTGGGCGTCATAATCATTTCAACTCCACTTACCGGGCCATTTTTCTCGAATGGCAGGGGACACCTTCTCGCGCAGCATCTTGGTGTATACAGCGCGTGTTATTGAGACGTTCTAAGTGATCGGAGCTCCTTTGGGTCGTTCTTCGACGCTTGTTGGGCCACAGCTTGCTCTACGATAGGCCAAATGCCTATTTTGTCATCAAATAGCGCTTCTTGCAAAAGTCATAGCGCGGTCTGGCAACAGCAGCCAAGAACGTAACCTTGCCTATGTACCCCATGTTTGGGCATGAGTGGTATGGCAATTCTTCGTCTTGGCAAGATAGTACTTGGCGTTTGCCTTGTCGAAGTTGAACCACTTCTCATCAATATGCACGGTGTCCAACATGTGATTGGCATGAAACATCTTAGCTCCTAGCCAACTAGAATAACACAAATAAAGTTATAAAGTCAGCAAATTAGTTTTCAGTTATTGTAAACAAAATCAATAGCGGTATGTGCCTATGTGGCACTCGGCGTGCGCCAGAGCCCACGACAAACGCCATGTCTCGCGCACTGCCGCCAGAGTCATCCGGAAATCTTTCTGCGAATGATGCTGCGCTTTAAGTAACGCATCAGCGTCGTCTTCGGGATGCCGGTAGCGGCGGCAAGCGAGCGCAAGCTCTGCCGCTGGCAGAGAGGGGTATCACGAACCCTTTCTACCACCTCCTCATCGGTGAGGCGACGGGGCGGCGGCGGGGGGGGGGGGGGGTGGGGGGGGCGTTGCTGGCGTCCTCCCAACAGCACGGAACCGTTGTGGCGATGCAACCCGAAACCCGCTGCAGCAGTGTCAATGCTGCCACGTGGAAGGCGACAGCCGACTGACCATTAAGCAAGGTGCAGCGCGACGGCCACCTTGGCGTGTGGCAAGATATCTTGTTGGTTGGGGCGGCGTGGCACGATGGGGCTCGCTGTCGTAGCTTGGGCGTCTGTGTCGAAAAGAACTATGAGCTGTGTGTCGGCTACAGCTCGGATAGAAGTAGTTGGCGGCGGTGAAATCGCGCCAAAAGAAAGCTGTAAACCTCGTTGGTTTTAACCAATCGAATGTCCTGGTGAATATTTTGTGGGCCACACGAAAACCTTAGGGTCATACCGTATTCCTTATGTGCTTGCTGACGGAGTCGATTTACTGACACTTGTGAGGATCCAATGAGCATCAAGTAGTTTTCGTACCGTTGTTGCTTATGTGCTAGCTGACGGTTCAGGACTATCACAAATTTGTCATATGCAATATCACGACGGAAACAATAGGCCGTTGGAAGCCTAGCATGCGAAGGCCACCAGGACGCAGTCGCGTGAGCAGTAGTGGTGGCAAGACCCCAAACATACCTGGCCGTGTTTCTAGAACAGCCTGACGCTGGAGATAGGTCGTTTTCCTGTAAACATACTGTTGATGCAATGCTTAGTAAAGTATGTTGTACCTGCAAAGTATACGTATTCTACTAGAGCAGAAGCGCAAACTGATTTACCAGTGGTGTTAAGAGCGAATAAAACTCGAGCAGCAGTGTGCCAACCCCAAATTGCTCGCCTCAACTACCCCGGTACGTCTGCTCGGTTGGATACGCCAGTATCCTGTCAGTCGAAGCTGAGAGTGAGATCGTACAATACACTGCGCAAATATGGGGCCCCTGTGAGCGCCAAAGGCTCGAACTTCAAGCTCTGGTGACTATAGTATCGAACTGCTCAAGACATTTTGGCGAATTAGATTGCAGTGAGGACGGTGAAGAAAATGACGAGTGGTATTTTCATAATTTCCTAATGTGAGTTTTGCTATCTAACGAAACATTTAGTGAAGATCACAGTCGACAATTGCGTGGGTCTGCTGCCTCAAAGCATGCAGATGCATGTCAGGAAGCACATAAGGAATACGGTAGTACAGATTCTCCCATACCGGTAGTTTGTAGACACCATCTGGTACCCCAAAATATGTCATCAGACTCGCCTCGGTACTGTAGGGAAACCCTACTTGGGATCTTATTCGAGAGTCTCTTCCATCACCGTCAGGCGACTCTAGTACCACCGAGAAGCATTCTGGTCGCACCACCACCTTCGTCTCCGTGGTGAAACGCTTCGTGCACGTCTAAATCCGTCCAGCACTGCCAGAAAACAAAATCTGCATGGCTCCGTCCGTCATGGGGTCACCGATCGCGCCCTTCCTGGACCTGTCCATGGCGTCCCAGTCGCCCACGGTGCACGGCGTTCGTCACGGTCTGAATCAGCTGGGCGACGGCAAGGTGTCCGTGACGCTGGACCCGCCCACGGAGCAGCAGTTGCTCCCGTTCGAGAGCATGTTCCAGTTCCAGCGGATCAAAAGTCCGTGGCTGACCGTGGGCCACTTGCTGCTGCTGCTGTACACGCCACTGGGGCTGCTGTTACTGCTGGTCCGCGGCACTGGCTGCTTCCTCGTCGCGCTCGTCATCCCCCGGGTCTTGTCGGAAGAGCAAATGGACCGACTGCACGTCGCTCGACTGTTCGTGTGGCTCACGGGCACCCGGTTGTGTCTTGTGGACGACCACCTCTTCAAAACGGGGGAGAACCGAGCGGAGATCATCGTTTCCAACCACATCAGCGAGTTCGACGCAGTCGCCATGCTGGGCATCACGCCGGCGTACCTTTTGGGCTACGACTTCTACAAGAAGCTGCTCTTCTTCAAGTTGCTGGGGGATAAAGCTGGACTGGTGTACGTGCCGTACGTCTCGAGACAAGAGGGCAATGGCGCTGGCCGTGATGCTGTTCGACAAATTATCATGGAACGCCTCGCGAGGGGCGACAAGCCCCTAGCTGCGTTTCCGGAGGTATGTACGGGAGATACGTTCGTTGTTGGTTTGGTACTGACGACTGTGGTTTTTGGTTGATTCAGGGCGGGCTTACGAATGGCAGGAAAGGACTGCTGCAGTACCACAAGTTCCTCTTCTCGCTTGACAAAACCGTGCAGCCTCTTGCAATTCGAGCGTCGGACGGACCATTCGTAAGGAGATCTGCTTCGCTCTACCGCCGCACCGTCGTAGGCTCACGTACTTTTCGCTCTGCTATTTCTCTCCCTCTCTCTCTCTCACTCTCTGCTAGCCGGTGAACATCAACGACGAGACCAGCACGTTCCTGGCCAACGTGTTGTGGTATTTGTTCGTGCCGTGGCACACGTACACAGTGCAGTTTCTGCCATGTACGAAGGCTGAACCCGGTGAAGACCCACTGATCATTGCACAGCGAGTGATGAAGATGACAGCTGATGCCCTGGAGCAGCAGGCTTCACCCTTCATGTACCGCGACAAGATCGCGTACGTACGGTATAAGGCGCATCAACTGAAGAAGAACAAAGGATGATCGGTGTTGTCCAGCCTAGAAAGCCTAAGCACCTTAGTCTACATATTTCAATGTCGCGAATTGAGTGCGTGCTCTCGTTGATGTGAAGTGACATCGCACAATCCTCGGGACAGTTCCTTACTCTTGAATTTGCTGTGAGAAGAGAAGATGCAGAAACCCATGGAGGTGCGGGGCGCAGTGTATGAAGAAGCGACAGTAGAAAACGAGTTTGAGGAAATACTTGCCTTGATGCCACTCGATAGTGAAGCACACTTTGTACCGAAATTCCAGTCTGGGCATAACGTTTTGCATTGGTTTCCGTGGGATCGGCTGACGTCGACCAAGGCAACACCGCAAAACACGTACGTGGGAATGGATACGGGACTGGTCTATCGGCGGTTCTTGAATGCGTTGGCCCAAGAACTCGGCAAGATGTACGTTTTCGACTGCAAAAACGGTATCCCGATAATTGAGGACGTGCTTCACGCTCTCGAGAATGGTCAATGGGAGTTCCGATTGGAGCACGGTGAGAACTTCACGACAATTCCATTGTCCAGGTTGTTTGATGAGGCGGAGCTGGCATTGATCAAGTTTCTCAAGACCTGCTCAGCGAATTATAAGGAGATCAGCAATGGCCGCATACCAAAAACGCGTAGTGGACAACTGTTCATCATTTTACCACACTACCTGTACACGCTGGATCGCGTGAAGAAGCTGAAGCGAATCGCAGTGAAAGGGAAGATCGTATCTGTTCCTACGGAGTTTGAGGTGAAGGATAGAAGGACTTATTGTTTCACGACTCCACCTCCTACGCCGGTGCGTGATAACCAAAGCGCAGCGTCCTTCATGGATGTGAGCCAACTTTACGCTGCAATGCACTCAAGTCCGTCGACAAGACAGGAAAGACGCAATGAAGTCCTGGGATTCATGACAACTCTTTAACTTTGTTAAACAGCTCGACTTGCTTTGTTATCCATTTACTTATCCACAACCTCGCAGGGGTCTATTCCATTTACCAAGCTCTTCAACCTAATAAGAGCCCGGATCAGGGCCAGCACCCTTTAGTATGGTAAAGCCGTCGCGAGATAACGAACGAAAAATGCTCAGCTCCACTCTGGATTCTGGGGCACTTTGGTCACGAATTGAACATTTTTCTGGAAGGGTTCGTCGTCGAAAGTGGCAGTGGTCCACAGCGTGATGCTACCGACGAGCCAAATGGAACAACGGCGTAGGGCACGCTCTCATTTTGGCTCTTGTTTCGGCGCCAGATCCTGGTTGTTTGACTGTTTAGAGGCTGCACCAGTACGAAAAGCTGAGGTGAGTTTCTTTCCTGGAAGCTCCGCCACGAACGCGGTGGGTCTTCGAACAGAGAGTGCTCGACAAAAGCCACTCGTAGGTTTTGTAGGCTTCATCGGAATACTGGGAGTTCCACCAGTTCGCCTGGTGTCGTTGCGTTTGGTGGTAGCGGTACCAAAAGCACTTCTTGTTTCTTCTTGTTTCGACGGCGGCGACGAAAACCGAGGCCCGTTTGCACCAGAACGACCCGCTAAATTCGTATTGGGAGGTGAACTCATTCGCTTGTTCAACCACGAATCAAATCCCTGAACATGCGCCGGTGAACTGCAAACGCTGGCATTGTCAATGCGATCCTCATAGGGTACTTTAAACCCCAACTTTTCAGGACTTGCGGTATCTGCAGTTGATAATAGACTGCCCCGCTTGCCGATTGTGGACCCCCTACGGTCTCGGCGGCGTGGAGACCATCGCTGCATGTCGTCCCCACTCTCTTCATCATCATCGCGTGCCCTTGAAATGGTGGGGCGCATGAAGACTTTGTAGTTCACCATGAACTGGTAGTACGCAGACTCCCGAGATGGAATCGCGGACACCGGTAGATCGCTGGTCAACGAAAAATTCCACTTACTAACTGCTGCTGTTGTCGGCTTGGGCTCTGGCGAAATTGCAGGAGACGTTCGCGAGTTCGCCTCTCGGATTTCCATGTTGTTAGAACTGGTGATGCCTGGCTTTGTCGTGAATACCAGCATCGTGAATCGATCTCCGGCATCGACATGTGCTAGTCCTAATCGAATCGGATCTGGTTTGGCAGCAGCCACGAGCTCACGCAAGCTTGACACACGTGAAAACGAAGTTGGCGAGTTGCAAGTGGCACATTTGGACCCGTGGAGGTCCATGTACGCAAGCAACCTCGATTTGGGAAGAAACGACTTGGTGCCGAGGTCAGTGTTCGCAGCTAATGGAAGTCCAAGTTGCTCCAAGGCATTGTCGCCCCAAACGAACATTCGGTCTCTGTCATCAAGTGCGAGGGACATGTTGTTTTTTGCCACAATAGTACGAACGGAGACACGATGTGTGGAGCCTTTGAGGATCCCGACAGGATGTGGAACCCACACGCTTTGATCGACAACATCAAGGGTGACATCGCCCTCCAAGTCGAGTCCAAGCTGACCTTCGGCGCTTCGCCCCCACGTATACACGACGCCAGTCCGTGATACAGCCATCGAATGTGATGCACCACAAGCAAGGGAAGTTATGGACAAGTTCTGAAAAAAAGCGAGTTGTCGTGGTACCCATTCACTGACTGCAGTTCCGTGTCCTAACTGTCCGTCGACGCCATTCCCCCACGAGAATACCTCCCCTGTTGCTGAGAGTGCGAGATTGTGGGTACTACCAGCGCAGATAGCAGCGATCGTAGGAGGAGTCATACAGCCGCTGTTACCAGCAATCCCCACTCCAGGCACGTTCGATGCTGCGAGCCACGTGGTGAGCAATGCTCCTTCCTGTCGATCTTTCTCGTCTCCGAGACCAAGTCGTCCATTCATCCCATCGCCGAACGAGATAATTCCCGTCTTGGACTTGGTTGTAGTGCGTCTGCTGTCCGTGTTTCCTCTCATGCTCCGATCAGCCAAAGCCAAGGTATGGCGATCACCGCAGCTAACATTCGTGAATCTCACTTCATCTTCGTCCGCCACCACATTGTCCTGTTGCTTTCGATGGTGTGTTGGCCCTGGAGCTGCAGCGAGTAGCGTTGACCATTTTAACTGTACCATCGTCGGGACGCTGTTGTTGTCTTGGTTGCCAGCACCTAAACGTCCGTAAGACCCACACCCAAACATATACAGCGCGCCAACATCCAACACGAATCCTCCATGGGCGCTCCCACACGACAAGCGGACGATGCGTCGTCGTGGGAGCAGACAAAATGGAGTTGACATCGGCACGGGCACCGTCGCATACGGCCGGGCGTGGCCCTGGCCAAGCTGTCCATACGTGTTGTCCCCAAAAGAATAGGCTCGTCCGTCTTCACAAAGCAGGCAACTCCAGCCAGAACCGCAACTCACCTGAACGATCGGAGAGTCGAAATCTGCTGCAATTTCGTACACAGCCGACGGACCAGGAGGAGACTCTGCGGTTGGAGACGAAAGTGGCGTCACCTTCGTGGCTTTCGTGTGGGCCCAGTCACCTAGAAGGCAGATGGTGTACTCGTGTGAAGTGGGCGGTGACAATTCACCATCGCCGCTCCGTTTGGTGGTCGACGCAGTGGCACTAGACGAGGTCTCCAAGGTCGATTGACTGGGCATTGTTGTAGACACTGCCACGATCTCTTCATAGAGGCGTGATGTACAGAAAGTTGTAAAAATAAAGTCTGCGACGGTGCGATCGGTATATTAAAAAAAACATTAATAAAGTTTTTTAATGCCTACCTTGACAAGGATGCTTTGCTTTAGGCTGGGAGGACCGCTGTAAATAAGTGGAAGCTGCTGCATCGCTGAAATTACTATTTACTCTTTCAGAATCGATCTCGTTGGCTCTCATCAACCACTCGAATGTGTAGATATTGGGACGGAAACTGCAGCGTTGACATTATTTTTTACTCTTCCACAACCCGTTCTTATCGATTTAAACTAGGGCTTTGCGAAAGCTGAGATAGGATAACGATCATGAAGAGCTTCGTGCCCGCGTGATTCAGGAATATCACACGTGCCCGAACTCTGACTCCACCTACTAGACGGCGCTCACATAGCAATAATGCTTTTGGGGAGGCAGCGATATTGTTGGGTCTCCGCCGTCATAACTTACTCTACGGGGCACTGACCTTTCCATACCGTTTCTACGAAAGCTAACTCGACGACATGCATCAAATATGTACTGGTATTGTTGGTCAACTTAGGACTCGAGATGGCCCCGCAACGCTATTGCTGCCCCTCTTGGCAAGCTATGTACTACTACAGCCACTACGGTCAAAGCGGTGTAAATGTAGTGTGTCGCGACTGTATGTTGTGCGAAAGTTGACTGTGGTACAAGCAACTTTTTTTTTGACGAATTAATCTATGTGAGGCTGTCCATACAGCTCTTCTAGCTGTCCTCCGAGGATAATCAGTGTATTCCACCCGAGTCTCCTTCCTTGCTTGCGTACATACTTACAGGACAGCTCCGAGTGAAGCAATCATCGCGAGCGCTGTAGTTCCTAGGATACTAAGCGCTCTAGCACATGAAGTTGAGGTGGAAGCAGAGGAGTCAACACGGAGAGTCGTGCCGTCGAAGCCTATCAACCCAATGTTCCCAATCGGAAGGCACTTACCCAAATCTCCAGCGCTCAACATCGTATTGATCGGTGTCCCCGAGCAGTTTCCGTTGGCATACTGCGCGCTGGTGATACTTTGTGTCGAGTGATACGTGAACTTTTTCGTCGTCCCGTCCTGCTGTGGGTTGCAGCGCGTCGTGGTCAGGGACGTGGTCACCTGGGAATCGTTAGCCAAGAGGAAGGTTTCACACGTGTTGTCGGAAAGATCATCCTCGCCACCGAGTCTTCGTCAGGTCCGAATGCTGCTGCGCTGTATGCTGCGGTGGACTTCGAGTCCGACGTGCGACACCCTGTGACAACGCCGTAGCCCGTGAGGTTACTATAGTAGAGTCCACACGTGGAGTTGGTAGTGCATTCCACATTCTCGGCAACAAGGAAGTTGTTTTGCACAACTTTGCCCGCACATGTCGGAGAGTCGTAGACCGTGTACACTACCAGGGGAGTGCTGGCGGTAGACCACGTCGGGAAAGTCATGCCGATTAACCCTCCGAGGGCGATGTAGCTGCTGCGATAGGCTCTCAGCATAATTCCTTGGGTGGGATCGGATCGGCTTTTAGGCTTGGAGATGTTTTGTCGAACGGCAAAGCTATTTATAAGACCTGTTCCTCAGTTCTAGAGAACATTGGACGATGCGTACTCTTATCGGTGGAGGCTGCAGAGCACCGTGCAGCACTTTGGTTGTAGGCTACAACTTGTGGCGACTGAAACGGCCATTGCAAGCAGAGGTCCGCCAATACAGTATCAAATTGTATTGGCCAGCAGTCAACTCACTAATAAAAACGGCAATGTGTCACAGCAAAAGTGAATATTGCCGCAATTTTTATTGACTTTATCTATGCTCGTCTACCTGTTCTTCCTCTTTGGCTTGTCCCGGTAGGCAGTCCTGTTGGTATGAATGCTTGTCGATCGACGATCCTCACAGTGCTCAGCTCCCCCGGCTCAAAGTCATCGATGATTGTTTGTGGCAATTAGGCTGCCGGTTGCCACGTTGGTCGCGGGAAACCAACCCAGCCAACGAAATAAAACTTGTCTCCAGCCACGTTGGGTTTTTTCGCGTAGATAAACTCGGCCGTGAAGAGGTTAGGCCCCACAAAGTCGGACCCGTCACTACCGCTGTGATGCTCCTCACCAAGTGACGGGGGCCACCTTTGATCCCCCAAACGAGCTCTGTCAGGCTTATACGGTGTATTGGATACTGGCATTAGCAAATGCCACCATCGTGTGGCGCAGCTCAAAGGAGGGCAAAAGTAAGCTAAGCCTTACGTTTCAGGCTTACTTTTTCCATATTTATTGCCAATAATGGCCCAATAAAATATTGTATTGGAGTCGGCTAGATCAAATAATACATATGTTTATTTAAATAAACAAATTATTACTGTATTGCCATATTTAATTCCGACCTCTGATTGCAGGTACTACTATCTATCAGCTCCTTCGGTCTTTAGTTAATGTCGTCGCTCGTAGTCTTTTCAGTACTTTGTTGTCCTAGGTATAACGTGCGCACGCGACACACCGAGTCTAAGAAGCCAAGGCGGAGCAAAAAATCGCCATGGGAAAGCCCGGGAGCCGTTATCCCCACTAGACAAGAACGTTAGTCCCGCTTGACAGTACCAAGAGAGCGGTACCTCAGTTGGTTGCGAGCAGCTTTATTAGCCAGTCATGAACACGTGTGGTGGGTGTAGCACTACATGTAGTACACCAAATGGGCCACCCTAACTCTCGTCCTGTCTGGTGTATTTGTTAGCAAAATTCGAACTCACTGTATATCTCTATGTATAATACTATAACTGTAATACCAGTACAAGCTGTATATCCTATCCGCTAGCTCGCGTCAGCAAGGCCAAAGTCCAGCCATCTCTTCGGATGGGTGGCAGTGATAGCCTTGTCACTGCCAATCGGAAGATCAGCTTGCCGCCCACTGCATCGGTGGAGAGGAATTAAACTACATATGAACCTGTGTAAGGTGAGCTTGTATACGGTAATATCCCGACGTACTTGGTATTTTATTATCGGTGGACCCAATTCAAATTGGGTCCCGTAGACTTACTTTTGGTATGCAGACGTGATATAAATTAATTATGACGAATTTGAAACCTGATAAGATCTGAAGCTATATCTATATGAAGCCAAAATCACAGCATATAATGCAAAACAGAGCTGCAATCAAGCACAAAATTGCCTTAACATCCATTCTAACAACAATTCGTATGAAATCGAGCTCAAACAAAGACTCGGCTTGAGGTTTCTGTAACATTCATGCTAGCTGACATTTTCATATTTATAAAATATGTTTAAGTATTTAATAAAATCGAACGATACCAACCTCCCTAAGACGATCAATTTGCTATACTTAATAACATCATCTGTACACAAGTACCAGGTGATTTGATTTGGGTGCTGAGAAGCTTTCTCGTCACCATTACCTCCCGAACGTCAATCTTGTTCGCGAGTGCCTTCTGCTTTATTCCTAGACGATCATTCATCATATAATCAGTACTACTGTAAATGTATCAACGGCGCCACACGGGCTAGAGAGAGATAAGGAACCACAAACAAGCTCCGATCACAGTACATTTTTAGAGACCATGGAGCGGTGCCAGCAGCACGACCACATGAGTCTCGAAGGGTCTGAGACCATCCAACAAGTTGTCAGAACCTGCCATGTGTTGTTTATGGGACGCTGTATGAGGTATAGCCTCGAACACTGAACGAATTGGCTTTCAGCACTGACAGCGGAGTGCCGACACTGAGGGTTAGGGAGGCCGTCAG
>JAGDFM010000216.1:37061-65679 GCA_019155715.1 Phytophthora pseudosyringae | reverse complement strand
CGAGATGACCGACAGCGGCAAGTGCGCGTTTGTTCTTGGGATCGAGTTGGTGGACGGCCCGGACGGCAGTGTGACGATGTGCCAGCGGCGCTATGTGGATGACATTCTCAAGCGCTTCGGCATGGACAAGTGCAAGGCCGTGGTGAGTCCCGTCGACATGAGCACTCTATTGAGGGTTGCCGGTTTTGGGTACTGTGTACCAGTTGTACCCGTTAACCGGTAACCTAAACCGGCCTATCCTAGGCTGCCTAATTGAGGTACTTGGGTACACTCAGCTCGACTCGGTAAGTTTGACGCAGCTAAGTACGGTTCGACTTGGCGAAAGTGCGACCCAGCGATGACTTGACTCAGCGAGGAACCAACTCAGCGAGCAAGGTTATTTGACCCGGCGAGGTTAAATCTGGGCTCAGCGAAGGGTCGCTTGGAGATCTGTAACGACCCCATTTCAACAGCTGGGTCCAGGATGTGATACATCCAGGCGACGTCGCTTCCCGCGTGTACGCCCAGCTCTTAGCTCGATCGCTGAGATGCGAGAGCACAAAAGCGACGAGGAGTCGCTCGTCCGAGAGTAGAGTCGCGTCCATCGCGAGCTCAACCTCTTGGACCCAGAAGTGAATGTTCTCACCTTCCTTCCCGCCGTAGGCCTGGACCTTCAGCCTCAATGGCTTCGGCTGGGCCGGCCTCGGCACAGCCTAGGGAGGCTGTAACCCCTGAACGTGAGCGATGATCCCACACTCGTAGGTGTCGAACGCATTCACGCGCTCGACCTGCTCTGGCGGCGGAAGCCTGGCGGCGGCACCGCCGCCAGGCTTCGGAAGGCATCCATCCCAAAGATGCCCGCAATCTTCCGGACCGACTCAAACTGAGCGTCGGCCAAATGAGGAAACTCTCCTCGATCCATAGTGGCTCACTTTCTTCGAGACCACAGAGGATTCAGGTAGTTCAATCCACCCGCGTAGGTGTGGGAATGACGACAAGTGCTACCAAGTGTGATGGGGTGTCACACGAGCACGTTGCACAGAGGAAGTGTGTGCTAGGATTTTATGCAAACTCCCAGTGAACGCAAGTTCACGTAGTCCCTGGCCTGAAGGGGACTGGGTACCAAGTAGGTAAAAGTAAGACTGAATATATTTATAGGGCTGTAGTTTGGCCTGCAATAGATACCTATATATAAATGCCCCAGAGCCCACGATTGAGTGGCTCTCAGGACCTCATGGCAAATTTAGCCATATAGAAAGCGATACGATCACTTTCGAGAAGGTAACTTATTACCCGAATGTAACCCCGTTACATCTATCTTGCCAGTCGATGCTGAAAGTGTGATCGTGCAATATACGGCGCAAATATGGGGCCCCTGTGATCGCCAAAAGGCTCAAACTTCAAGCTCTGAGGACTATAGTATCGAACCGTTCAAGACATCGTGGCGACTTCGGTTGCAGTGAGTACCTAGTGGTATTTTAATAATTGCCTAATGTGATTTTTGTTGCCTAACGAAACATTTAGTGAAGATCACTGTAAGTTATCGCGGGGATGTGCTGCCTCAAATCATGCAGTGCATGTCAGCAAGCACATAAGGAATACGGTACGTGCATCAACAACGCTACGTGGAGATCGCCGTCTCCAGGTGATCCCCACCTATTTTAGGTGGGGATGAGAGCCTGCATATCTCCAGTTGTCATGTCGTTGACCTCGCCGAATTAGCCATCTCCACCTAGCAACGATCTCCACGACGTGTCATTTTTATTTGACATATCAAAATGACGCACCCTTGGCTCGCAGAGGGGCAATCGTCTTCAGGCCTCTTGCTGGAAGAGGACACTTGCGGTTAGAAAATGAAAAGAGAATGAATTGAATTTGCATGCATGAGCTAGATCCTTCCGTTGGCTCTCGTGTCTGAGACCCAGCTTCACCCTGCGCCAGGTTCCTCCTGTCGCTCCGTTCCTCCTGTCGCTCCGCCTTGGTCCCAGACCTTTTCCCATGCCGCCAGGCATGTCATGCCCCCCCCATGAAGCTTTGGGAATCAACACGGGAAAATCCGGCGGATGCTTACTTGTTGAGTCGCTGCTCCTTTGTCCAGTGTGACGGTGCCGTTGTCGTGCACTTGGCGGATGGCATACGGTCCGTCTGCAATCGCATGAGTCTTCGCCCTGAACTACTTGGGCACGCGCATCATTACTTGGTCACCAGGCTGATAAAAATGTTCAAATGCGCTTGTCGTTCTCGCGATCGTTCTCTGCAAGAATTGCAGCAAATCGACGCTTTGACAAAATAGCTCCAGTTGGCGTTATAGAGTTGTCTTGAGATCATGTCTTGGCCAAAGATGAGTTGCCCAGGCGAGGCATTGAGGATAGTGTGGTAGCTTGCTCGAACGACAAATGCAACGTAAAATATCGCTTTCTTTCAGTCCACATCCTCGTAGCAACGGATCACATTGAGAATCTCCAGATACACTCGCTCGCAAATTGCGTTGGCCTGTGGGTTTTTGCTTGTAATGGGTTTGGACTTGATTCCATAGCTCTGCAAGAGCTCTTGGAATTCCTTCCCCATAAACTCCGCTCCTTGGTCGTGGATCACTTCGCGTGGTCGCGGATAGCGGCAAAGCCACTCACGATCGAAACTCTCGGCTGTCATTAACGCCGTCTTGTTTAGTTGAACTCCTACTTCCAGCCAGCGTGTGACTTGGTCAATCATCGTGATCCCGTAGCCGCCTTGAGCTATATCGCACATATGACGCGACCAGGCCCTAATGCCTCCTAGTCACTCGGTCACGGGAAATGTGATTGGCCAATCAGAGCCCGTAGACGCTTTCCACCGAACGGTTCAGCGGCGGTTGCTTGGCAAGTAGTTGGCGCGGAAAATGGAGTGGTTGTTCGGGTCGTCGGCGGCCGCGCCGCCCGTGAGCGCCAAGCTGTCTGCGTCCACCTCTCAGGGCCGCAGCGCTCCGTCGCGGGGGGACGATTCGCAGCACAAGATCCGCGGCAACGCGCTCTTCAAGGCCAAGGACTACGAGGCGGCCATCCGTGAGTACTCGCTGGGCATCGAGCGCACGGCGACGGCCACGCTGCACAGCAACCGCTCGGCCGCCTACTGCGCCCTGGGGCGGTACCCGCAGGCCAAGGCAGACGCCGACGCGGCCATCGCGCTGGACCCGGAGTGGGCCAAGACGTACTCGCGGAAGGGCAAGGCGCTGTACGGCATGAGCTCGTTCAGGAAGGCGGCCGACGCCTACGCCCGCGGCCTGGAGCTTTGTCTGCGAGGGGCCACGGGCGAGGCCCAGCAGAGAGACACGGAGCTGGAGTGGGTCCCTATTAAAGGTGCGGTCTGTAAAAGGGCGAGGCGAAGCTGAGCGGGTGCTTGATGTCCATTTTGGTGCAGAGCGCTCAAACGCCAGACGGACAGCCAAGCAGAGACGTATCTGCGTCTGCTGGAGGAAAACAGCCAGCTCAAAGTGCGCCAACAGTTACTTTGTTAGTGGTTTTTTGGCTGCATGTGGAGCGGCGGCCTGCTGACATTTGGATGTGGCGTGATGCAGCGGCAACTGGAGGACTACCAGCACATGTTTGGCGAGTGGACGAAGAAGGAGATGTGATCATCACTGCAATGCGCTAATACTGTATCTATCTACAACTGTCGAGTTCTAATTCCTCGCTCGAGCTTCATCTTTTGACGTTCTCTTCTTTTGCTGCTGGAGTAGCAGCTTCCGACTGAGCTGCTGCTGCTGCTTCCTGTTTTCGCGCCGCCGTGTGTCGGTGTCTTGATAATAGGCGGCGTCAGGAAAGCCGCTGGCCCAGGCGCGACGGTCCAGGTGCAGTTTCTCCACGCGCGCGTCTGGCGTCTCCCACGGATCGAACGTCTCACTACGAGCGAGTATGTCGTGAATGGAGGTGCGTATAAGTTTGGCTACGTGCGATAGTTTTTCCTGCGAGATTGGTGCCGATGGGTCAAGTGGCTTCACCTTTAGTGCCAGCTTTTTGCCGAGTTGAATGAGCAGGTCCCGACACTGGCGGCATCGAGAGGTGGCAGCTTCCCGATGAACTTGTGTGGCAGCTCGAACGAGCTTTTTGTCTCTTGCTATCGAAAGATAGGAGATGCGTTCGTTGCAGTCTGCTACCACTTTTGCGAGTTTTCCGATGATACGTGTGATGCCCTCGCAATTCAGTCGACGGCACCTCTCCTCGGACACGACTGTTTCCAGCTTCACCAACTCTCGTTCTGCCTCGGTCGAAAGTCCGGAAAGCGGAAGGCAAACAGGAGCGCACTGTTGCAGCTCACCTCTTTCTACCTCCGCAGTTTCGTCAGCTTTGTCGTTGGTGTTTGAAGCAGGCACGTGTTCTTCTTCTTCCTCTGGCGTGGATCGTCGTAAATAAAATACCGAATCAGCATCTGCATGGCCTTCTTGAGCATCGCACGAGCAGATACGGCAGCGCTGGAGTAGGCTCTCAAGTGCCTCATCAGATAGACACAGTAAGCTGAGCCCCCTATTGTCTCCCGTGCTACTCACACCAAAAAGCTCTTGCTGTGGAATGCAAGTCGAAAAGGAGCTAGGCGGCGAATTGGTGGTTTCAAAGCAATCGATTTGCAAAACTTGCTCAGACAGCTTGGCAGTCATGGTGGTCTTGACATTCAGCGATGCAGACTCGGTCTCTCCATCTTGGCAGGGTGTGGTTGCATCATCGGGAGGCTGTGTAAAATCAACAAAGCCGCAAAAGCTGCTCCGAAACGCGGATAACGGTATCTGGTCACCACTCTCACAAAACGCGAGCATTTGGAGTAGCAACTTCTTCGTGGTTTCTGCAACCTCATTGTTTGTCTCACTCACGTCACTCACCAGGGAGTCGCATTGCGCAAGATCACCATGTTGATCTTCAAATTTAAGAAAATCAGCAAGAAGGCGATCGTGGCTGTCGTCAGCTGGATGTGGGCGACCGAGGTATTCCTCATTATCTTCTCGAGACTCAGGTGGACGACAAGCACACGATTTGACATCGGATATACATGTGAAGAGGATGACCTCGTCAGTTGGGAGTGGACTTGATTCAACTCGCCCAGGCGAAGGACTCTCGTCAGATGTCGTGCCCAGCTGTAACTGCTTAATGTGTGTTTCCCTCACGACCGCAACGTCAATCTCAGCTGCTATAGCAATGGCGCTTAAGTGATAGAGAGGATTGAATTGCCCCGACGCCCTTGACGTTTCAGCAGTGGTGTCATGCGGAGACACAAAATAATACACCAGACTTCGAGGTCCGGTTGCTCTTTCGGCATACGACCTCTCTACCTCCTTCTGATTGCCCAAAGCTTCTCCCACACTGCACACACGGAGCTGATAGTCTTCGAGGAACATGCGAAAAAACTCCTCCGTCGACAGAGATGGAGACATCCTTGTAGAAGTCTCGTTATCAGGGTCAAGCGACCATCGTGACAAGTCGTGAAAATGCTGCTGCCAGGTCGATAGAAATTGCTCAGCACCCAGGCAATCATCGCAGTAGCATGGCATGGGGATCCCGTCCTGAGCAGGAGGCACGCCGCTGGGTAGGTGACACGTTTGCAGCTCTCGCTGGCGTCTTCGCCATCTCCGGTACGTGCTCGTAACGGTGGCTGGAACTGTGAGCGCGTACAGATTCGTCTGAGTACTGCTACAATGCAGGTCGTATTTCCTGGGATCGATGTCAAGCTTGACGCCAGTAACATTTTCAACGATGCGCCGTTGATTGCGCACGTTGTCATTCGCTAGAGCAGCCAGTAAGGATACTGCACCGCGGGCTGTTTCCTTCTTGTAGAGATAATTAGTCATCAGCACAGACAGCTTGGACACGGGGGCACATCGGGAGCGAGCTTGATTGTCTTCGTTCCGAGAAAGTAGTCGGCCGAGGAGTGACTGGGCCTGGGGAAACGTTTCTGCAAGCAGCGCAAGCGACTGCAGAATGGCGTTGCTGTCATCTAATGCAGAAGTCGCGAAGAGGTCCGAGCACAGCTCGTTGAGCGTGCGCTGTAACTCGACGTCCAAGTTGTTGCTCTGCATTCAGCTAGGTTCTTGATTGATTGTCTGTGGGCCTATCTAGTTGTGGTTCTCGCCCGCGCGCCGCTCCTGGTGTATGAGATGCTGCAAACCTCATATTTATAGTTGCTTTCGAAGCAAATACCGGATGAAGCAGCTGGAAGCAGCTAGCTTCGAATGAAGCTGGAGGGCGAGTAGCCGATGCTCCCGTACGAGCGAACGTGTGATCCTTCCGGGTCTCGCAGCAAATACTCGTGAATAAAGTTCAAAAATCGCAGTGCATACTCTGCGGGTGGGAGCGCCGTGATCTGTCGCTTGTCGACAACCGCAGCCAGCAAGCAGTGCTGCATTTTCCACCCGATGTTGTAGTGCTGCAAGATGTCTACGAACCCGAGATAGTAGACGGTGGACTGATCTGCTGAAACGACGGCATTGTGCGCCAGATTGTCCATAATCTCGGGCCCGATGCGATGATTGTAGTGCCGGATACCGAGCAGACAGCTGTAGTCCATGATTCCCAGCTCCTGGAGAAACCCGCAATCGCTTGTTACCTGGGCGAGGAGGTTCGCACGGGTCGTAGGGTTCACACGAAGCGAGGCGCGGCGAATGACAAAGTCGTTGTCATACCGGAGCGAAGGACGCGAGCTACCACGACGCAAGAGCGGCTGCTTTTCTGTAACCTGTCCCAATTCACTGTCCACACTTTGGCTCTCGCTCGACGCATCTTCATCCAGAATATGCACAACCCCTTCTTCTTCCCTTCCACTCCGACTCCAATCGCTTGATACTGGCGTTGGGATTCCTTCTTGGTACCTGAAGTTGGACTGGTGGAAGATGCCCTTCAGATCGTATCGCTCGTCGACCGGGCCATCCGGAAAAATGTTCTCCATCACGACGAAAAACATCTTGTTCCATCCAACGGGAAGTTGCATCGAGTGACAGCCAAGGAAGCGGCACAAGAGCGAGTTCGGCTGCTTCAAAATATACTGATGGAACAGTGGGAGCACCTCCAGCAGGAACGAATGCTCCTTCTTCGTCATGGTCTTCACCAGGTACTTGCGGTCGCTAGTGAAGTAGAACAGCATTCCCGACTTGCCCTCCGATGCGCGCTCTAGGAGCGTGTCAGCGAACGACTGCTCGTACATGTCATTGTCGATCCCGCAGATCTCGCGGATGTTCTGGAACACTTTTGGCGCATAGTCGGTGAAGCCTAGCTTCTCATAGTACCGATACTCGCCATTGTACACCGTCGTCGCCAGCCGCTTCTTCTCGTGATACAGGCCAGCCGAGCCGCCTTCTTCCAGTTGTAAAAATGACAACGCAGCAGTTCGATCAAGAGAGCCAAAACGATCCCGAGCCAGACTCAACAGCGGCGAACGCAAGCTGTCCGCAGGGGACTCGCAGATGCTGCAGCGGATCCCTGCAGTCGTGTACCGCATCAAGTCTTTGCGCAGCGCAGCACTGAAATGCTCCGTGCTCGTCGAGCCTCCCGCCCCTCGCTCCGACTTCGAGAGGTTGTTTTCGCTCGAGAAATTCTGGTACAGCTCCGTGTTCAGCACCCACACCATGAGCAGCAACACGGGGTACGATCCAAAGACCAGCGCGAACGCGAGCTCGAAGTGCTTGGCCAACTTGCCGTCAAACTGCTGGCGATACGCCGCGTAGTACAGCGCGCCACACGCCGCCCAATGGCCCGCAAAAATGAGCAGGTAGCGGTAGTACTGGATCAGGTTGCGGCGCTTGGCCCGATACGTGACGTCCAGTTGCCGCCTGACGAAGCGGAAGCTCGCGAAGAGCAGCACTGCGAGCGAGACGACGCAGATGACGCCCACAATGGCGAAGAGGAAGACCCAGTTGGCCGTGTTCACCTGCATCGGATCCGTGGTGCGCTTGACCCAGCAGACGTTGAGCGACGAGAGGCCGAAGAGTTTCAGCTGGTGCAGCAGCAGCGCCGAGACCGCGCTCACGCTCCACACGCTGCAGCAATACGACACAAAAGAGAGGGGTCAGTCCACCCATCTCGGCATCATCCCATGGGGCTCCGAAGACCGTCGTACATGGTATGGTAGGCCCAGGACTTGCAGCTGTAGCCCATCCAGGGGTTCACGAGCGCCACGAGCAGGTCGAGCGTGAGCATGAGGTACCAGCAGGCGCCCGCGAGGAAGAAAAACTGGTTGAACGGCCCCAGAAGCGCGCACTGCCAGTGGATGAGCGCGTCGTCCTGCGGCGCCACGTCCCGCCGCTGCAGCGCGAAGGCGAAGACGAGCCCGGCGGACGTCATGAGGCCGCAGCCCGCGTGCCACACGACGAGGTCCGCCGCCGGGTGTTGCGCCTTGATGTTGGGCACGAGAAAGAAGGACAGCACCAGCAGCAGGTACAGCACGACCCCCAGCGCCCCCACCAGCAGGTACAGCTGCGCGCTCTGCGCCACCGCCAGCGCCTCGTACGCCCCCATGCTGCCGAAGGACTGAAGGAAACTTAAGGAAGTGAGCTCGCACTTAACACGACGTACTATTTTTAGCAGGGCGCCAGGAGTGATGGTCTTGAAGCGACCATGTTGCCCTTTACGTGGTGGTGACCTGGAGCTGGATGTGGTTGCTGTTGCTGCTGCTGTCGCTCTGGTAGCAGGCGTAGGTGGAGAACTTGGCGCGGCAGATCGGGCACTGGTCGATCTCCTCGAGGCACGCGCGACACACGCACAAGTGGCGGCACGGGAGCAGGATGGCGGCCTGCGGGTGCTCCAGGCAGATGACGCACTCGCCGCCGCGACCGAAGATTTCCTGCAGCAGAACAGCAACGGACGAGTTAGCTGGGGGGTTGCACTATAGGGCCTCCTAGGCTCTGGAGACGAAGAGGCCGCACCGACCTGAGAGCTCAAGACGCTGGTGGCCGTGAAGTGGAGCTTCTTGACGACCATCGGGGCTCGCCTCGGCTTCCCTGGGGTCGGGAGGAAGTCGATCGCCACGCAGTGACAGAGCACCTCGTCGTCGGTGTCGTCTTCTGGACGAGTTGTCCCAGTCGACAGCCGCTTTTTGACTCCAAGCCCAGGAGACTTGGGCCTTACTACATTGTCGAAGAAGTCGGTAGAGCCGATGGCGATCACGCAGGCGTATCGCGAGTTGTCAACGGCCGGGTCAATTGGAAGCTCTGTCGAGCTATCGGTGTCGCAATCGGTTGCCACGACTGACGACTGGATTGCTTCCTCTGTGCCTGCCTCAGTGAGCAGACCGCTTGGTACCGATACCACGTACTCACCGGTGCCAGCATCTCTCCTGAAAGCAGATCAAACACGCGTTAGGTTTGGAGAACGTCGTCCTAGACAAGAACGCAATGATGTCACACCTTTCCATTCCTGAGCAGGCTCGGAACGAGTCTCCTCCAGCAAATAGGCGGGCCAAGCAAAGCCCCGTTGTAGGCGAACTGGGTAGCAACCCTTTGTCGCCGTTGTTCTTGTCGATCTCGTCGTCTAGTAGCTGGTGAGGTGATTTCACAAGGTCCATGTCGTAATACTTCCCTGGTAGCGAGCGCACTGCGTGGATGGCACTTCGAGCAGCGCGCGTTGGAAGAATTGCATCCACTAGCTGGAATCGTCGCTTTATCGGCCAGTCCGCCTGCGGGCTCATAGTATCCTCGCAGACTCCTTCTAACGCGCTTGCCTTGACATTCCAAAACACTTGCACCGCGCAGTTTGTTTCAGAGTTGACGTCGACAGATAGACTCATTCGCGGCTGCTGCTGTTGATTTGTTGACTCAACGAGCTTCACGGACGATGCGATCATCTCGAAAGGAACTCGTACACGTTTCATTGTTGTTGAAGCAACCTGAAGCTGCGTGCGCAAGAGCTGGTGGAAGTGCCACATGGATGCATGCTGGAGCACATGCAAGCTACGGAGGCAATGGCGAGAAAGTTAGCTGTTGCAGTTCTACGTAGGATCCGAACCTCGCAGTGAGTACCTTGGGCCCAGTTTCTCCAGGTGGATAACCTAGATCAATTTTACGCAGGCATGTCAGCAAAAAGCAGGCAGGAGGCTTGTAGAGCTGCTCCAAACGTACAGCATTCTGCTGGATAGCGAAGCGGGCTTCAAGGTAGATAAGCAGCAGGCGTACGAGCCGCACCATCCATCCCGTGAGCCCACATAGCAAGATCACAACAGACAAATTCCACAGCTCCGGGGCAAGTGATGGCGTCCCATGCATCGCAACTGTCGGCAGCTACCGATATGCACAAACTCCTCAAACTCGAAAGAGGCATCCATAAATAATGAGGCAAGAAAAGCTCACGTTCACATTGAGATTAGCCAGAAACTACTTACAGCAGCGTCGTGCTGCTCGTCTTGTTCAGCAGTCCGAACGCGAGCGAGTCCATGATACCAAGAATCTACGACGAACACATCCGTGGTGAGCGATCAAGTAAGTGCGGTGCCTAGCAGGTTTGTATGGCAATGAATAGCAACTACGGTACGCACCGTAAACACGCCGCCCACGATTGCGCAGACGCTCGTGAGGAACTGGAGGAAGCCCACGCGGTACTGCTCGATGCGGAACATGATGGGCGAAAAGGTGTAGCTGAACGAGACCACTGCAAATTCAATGTATGATCAGATCGTCAGCCTTCAACGTCAACAAAAGGTCACCAAGATGCAGACTGCAAATTCGTACTCGGTAGACCCTTGTCGCTCACAGGCGTGAGCTGACGGAAGTGCTCCGTGGCGGAAAACTGGTTCGTGATGATACGACTAGCAGACAGGAACGTGTACTCCGTCGGCACCACCTGGTAACGAGACGGAGAAAATTGTTAGTGTTGCTACTTTTCACCACCCAGAAAAAAAAGCGCTCCAAAACGTACCTTAAGGAAGTACTGGAACGAGCCACGAGCAGACACGTCCGGGAGTCCCTTTTGGCGGTTGTCCAGAGGATTCTTCATGTCCTGTTGTCGAGGAAGTTACATCGTGTAAAAGATTAGCGAGGGGCTGTCAGCAAAGAGCAAACAATGAAGTATCTTACTGGGTACAATTCGCCAAAAGACAGCGAGCGAATGGTGTGCGACGTGTCAAACACCTTGAAGGTGGCGTCGACCAGATCCTGCGCGGATAGGTAACCGGAGCGGAAGAACTTGGACGGAGCGAAATAGAGTCTGCCCGCGACCTACTCAGGACCACCACACTATCAGCACGTGTCCTCTTCACCACCGTTTCAACAACAACAAACAGGCTCCTCCTACCTTCGACACGACGAGCGCGCCCTTGATGCGGCACCCCTCGTTCACTTCTCCGCGCAGAACCTTCTCGATCTCCATCTCCTGGCACTGCGCGATCGTGTGCAAGCTGGGCATCATCCAGCTCTTTCGGCCGTACGCGGCCTTCACCTCCTCGCATGTGTTGCAGCACTCCCCCGGCTCTCCAGCGGCATAGCAGCTCCCGCACGCGGGCCTGTGTCAGCAAGAACAACACTTATCAGTCTCCCGTCCTTTCCTGGATAGCCCGCTCCTGCCACCCACTTGTCCGTCTCCCCGTGCAGATCCGTGTGGTTGGTCAGCGCGCCGCCAATCACGTCGCGCATGCCCTCGGTCAGCGCCTGGCCGCTCGTGTCCAGCGGCGTCTTCTCGATGTTGTGGACGATGTCGTGCTGGGCGTTGCCGGCCATGTCGGCGGACTCGACGGCCACGGCGGAGCACGGCATGTGCGGGAACTCGAGGTCGAAGTTAATGGAGACGAGCGAGTTGCGGCCGCCGTCCACCACCATCTTGTCCACCGTGTCCGTCGTGAAGTAGAAGCTCAGCTCGGACGCCAGCAGCAGCGAGATGCACGCGAAGGCCAGCAGCGAGAAGAGTCCGCCCTGCAGCGTGCGCACCTTGAACTCCTCGATCGTCTTCGGGTACGCGTCCAGCCCCTGGAGCTTCGCCACCCACGACGACGCCATGATGAAGATGCCTTGAAGCCGGAAAATGGTGCCACGAGGCAGGGTCGCAGCTGGGCGGCGAGTAAGTACGAAATGGAGTGGTGGACATCAGGTATGTAGCCATTTCGGTGATCGACGAGAGATCTCACTGGGCAAAGGCAGTCCACCCTGATTAGGCCTTGCTCTAACGAAGCTCGCTGACTGTGCCAAGCACCTTGCCCCACGTTTTCGCCAGCGCATGCTCTTGAGGCCGCCGTGTCTTCCTTCTACAGCAATCTACCGCTGGCTGGCATGACTTGTGACCTGGACCCATCGCGGATCGCTCGTGTCTTCGACTCGGACCGTGAACTCAAGTTGTCGTACGAGGCGAGACTGGTGGTGCACCAGATCACGGGCGACGGAGGCAGCGCCAGGAACGTAAGGTACAAACCGCTCAAGGATTCGCAGCAGCACCCACCCAAGTTTGGCAGCTGTACACGGAGCACCTTCATTCGTCTCCATCCGGCACGCCCAGCATAAGAACCAGCCCAGAGTTGTAACCCTGTCGGTGAAGGAGTGTCAAGGGGGTCGTGCGTGTTGATGGATCGCCTCGAAAGAGACGTGCTTCGCTGTTGCGCGGTCAGTCGATGGCGCTGAATGTCGTGGAGAGGCCGAGGTTTTGGACCTCACAGGAGGAGGAGGCCAAGTGTATGGCGGAGATCAACGTCAGGTACGAGCAGGTGGTGGTGGCGCGTGATCGAAGGCGTGAATCTTCAGTGACCCTGTCAACGTCCTCTTCATCATCGAAGATATCGCTGTCCTCTCTATGCATGGTACGTGTATTTTACTACTCGACCGAGATGTAGCGCAGTTCTTCTTCATGACGTCTTCCCTCGTTGTCCACGCCGAAGAAGCGTAGCACGGCTTCGTGTTTGCTGGTGCGTTTTAGTTTCTTGACGAGGCGATCGTACGCCACGTTCGTGGCTTTGCGCACGGCTGTTTCCTCTTCAGCAGAAGACCAGAACATTGCGATCTGCGTCGGAGTTGCAAGGGCGCTGGACGCGGTCGAGCTCATTGAGGAGGTCGTTGACGTGCGATCTGGAGTCGCGACGATGTCCAGCGTTAAGCGGACGGTATCGAGCTGGCGAGCTGGCTTGACAGTGCGCGAGACTTCACCAAGATTGCCACGAACTGAAAAGGTCGGGGGATGGTTGCCACCGAATCGAAGAGGTTTGTATGGCTCAACGCCCTTGCTCTCATCGCGACGAGGCTGGACAGCCACATAGGCTTCAAGTGACAGCTTGAGCTTGTGGCGCGGATCAAACACCCGCGCGAGTTTGCTTGGATCCACGTCGCAGCGCATCGCCTCCAGCGGCAGGTTTGCGTGGAAAGCGTCTACTGCCGCATTGACTGACCGGTCTCGGTCGAATGTGCTCGACAACGCCTGCGCTTTCTGTCGAATAGGCGACGTGAGCAGAGCTCTGAAATTCGAGGCGACAGACTCCACGGTGCACGTCTTCCAGTCAATGAGTGGGAGACCCACCTGGGCTTCCTCGGACACTGACGCCATAAAGTGCTGCACCGAGTGAGTGCCGCAAATGCCCATTGGTTTGCCAGCAGAGAGACCTTCAGCGGTGATATCGGACTCTCCCCAGTGGACAACAGCAGTCACCGCTTGTTCCTGAAAGAGCCGTGCATACGAGAGCTCGCTGGGAATCTGCAGTACGTTAGCAGACTGGTAGGGCGCTCGCGTTTTGTCGCCGACCTCGCGCGTCTGGAAGATGATACGCACTTGGTGCTCTGGGGTAGTGGCAGCAGCATCCAGTTTTCGCAACAATTCGTCTAGATCATTGGTTGCCATCGTTCGCGTGGAGACCCCAAAGTATATGACTGGAGGTGTTGCTGTCTGGAACGCGAACTGAGCGAGTTCATTCGGCCACGTGAAGCGTTTGCTCTCTTTCTCACGCTTCTTACGCTTTCTTCGGCTGAGACCGTCAGAAGGTCCAAGCGTGACATAGCCAACTACCGAGAGCTCTGCCCCCCAGTCAAACGGCTTCGGTAGCAACGCAGGGCTCCAAAGGTAGATATGAGGAACTTCCCATCGGACCAGCGTGTCGGGCTGATCACAACGCTTGCTGAGGCCAATGAAGGCGCGAAACTGGGTCAGCACGTCCGCTACCCCACCGTGCCATAGTATGGTGTCAACAACGCCATACGTCAGCAAGTTGCTGTGGCATAATGTCATGATTGTTGGTTCAAGACTGGAGATCGAGCTCAAAGGATGAGGAAAACAGAACGTCGGCGAGAGAGGCTCCAAACTTGCGCACTGAAGTGGAATCCCGAGGCGTTCAGCTACATGCACGTGGCCAAGTAGCAGTGGATGCCACAAAAGTGAGTCTGCGCGAAAGTGTACTCCAGGGATATTCGCACCACCGCCGTGAGGATCCGATCCATACGCGGCAGGCCAGAGGGAGTAAATAAGTTCCTTGAAGGCTTGAATGGCGCCCGTGCCAAGACGGCCTGGAAATGCCGCCCGAGCTGCGTTTTGGCTTTCGTACACAAATTTGGCAAAGTCCTGAATACTCTCGGGTGCTCCAGCAAGTGGGTAGAATTCCAGACCGCGTGTCATGATCTCGGTGCGAAAGCGTTCGTTGGCGGCGACGCGTACTCGATGGCCCTGCTCCTTGAGCTTGATCCCAATGGCGACAAACTGCTTCACGCCGTTATTCCAGGTGCCGACGGCAGCGAGGCAGACATTCATGGCTGGAACCACGTGCTCTGTGGCCTCTGTCTGTCCAAGTAATTTGTCCTGGGCACTTGCGAAGGCTTCCCATTCAGCAATAGTCGACGGATCTACTACATCAGCAGATTCATGAGGAACTTCGAACGCCATCTCCACTACACCCGTTGACGTAAGCTGAGCTGCCTTCAGCGCGATAAGGGGTCGTTCTGTGCGTGTATCCGCCGCGTCAATGCATTCAACAACGGTGGTCGTAGCGTCACCATCTAGAAGTGCTATATCGCTGCTCGGACCTACTGGCGCCGGAGCAGAATTATGTGGCTGGCTGCATCGACTCTGGGGCTCTCCACAAGCAGCGTTCTCCTTTTGGAGTGCGAGCTTTTGGGCCTTCTCAGCCTTCAGCAAGGCGTCATAACGCGCGCGATAGCGGTACTTTACGGCGTGCCGGAGCTGCGTCTGCATCGTCTTGCGGTCTTTCCGTCGCGCAAAAATCACGGCATCGACAGCATTCGGACCAACTGCCAAGCAGAACGTGTCGACCAGGCCATCTTCTGCTCCCAAGGCTGCCATGAGATGCCGGTCGAACACACTGTTCAGCTTCCGCTGTCCTTCCTCTCGGTTTGCGTTCTTCTGCCCTGTCGCCGCGTGGTCTGCAAGGAGAAGGGCGCCGTGCACTGGCCGCACCAGCAAATAGTACACACCAGCCACCGTGCCCTTGATGCATCCAACGAGGCCCTCCTTTATCAAGCCTTTCGCTGGTAGCGCCAAAAACCCAGTGAATGCTCCTGTGAGTTCGTGCGCGAAGACGATGACACCGGTGGCGATTCCTGTCAATAACGAGCTTGGACCACGCGCGGAGTAGTCGACGGCATTGTAGCGCAGCAGCTTCCGGTGCGTTTTGCCTTGACGCTCTCTCACAACAAAAGCACAGCGGTCGCAGAGCTTGATCCTGTCGTGGACACTCCACTGCGACGCAATGCGCTGGTGATCCAGGTCACACCACATGTCTTGCGTCGGGAGATGACGGTAGAAGGCGCGTACGGCTTCTTCGGCGCCATCCTCTTGCTGCAAAACGCGCTGCATCGCTTCAGCTCGAGTACGAAGTTGTGGGTTGGCTAACTCCACGAATGCCTTGCGCAATACTTCGGTCGTGAGTTGGGCAATGGGGCAAGGCGGTACACCCACCCGAGCACTGACGACAGCCTGGCCCCAGAACGGTTGATCTCCGAAAAATGGCACGATGAAGGTAGGCTTTCCAGCGAGCAGACCCGCTGCAGTTGTACCAGCACCGCCATGGTGAACAACGGCAGATACTCGCGGCATGAGCCAGTCATGTGGACAATTACCGAGGAAGAAGACGTTGCTCGGGATGTCCATGTCGCCAGCCATGTCACTCCAGCTCGACTGGATCAGCACGCGTACGTTGGCCTGCTTAGCTGCTTCGATGATCATCGTCGTAGTTGCCAGAGGATTCGCTAGTATCATCGAACCGAAGCCGACGAAAATGGGGCCCCCGTCCTCTCCCAGGAACGCGTCAAGCTCTGGAGACGGCGAGTACTCGGATGCAGCTTCCTTCAGAGTGACAGCGCCGATGACATCGTACAGATTCCCCCAGTCTGCTGGTTTCGGTACGAGCTTGGGACTCCACATGAAAGCGTGGGGGATATTCAGATCCAGAAGCAGCTCGGACCCGAGGTCGCCGTTGCGGATTGGACGCAGCTTGAGTACCTCCGTGCGGAACTCGTTGATCATCCCCTCCGTGCCGTGCCACATGATGAGGTCGACCAGTTTGTAAGAGAGGAAGTTCCTCTTCTGCCATTTCCCCGTGTACGCCAAATTCGACAACGGGTGCGGGAACGCCATCGTGGGCACCCACGGCTGCGGGAACATGATGTGGAGCGGTACGCCGAGACGTTCGGCCACGTGAATATGCCCGTACGACACGGGGTTAGCAATAATGGCTTGTGCTCGAAAGGGTGGACCTGGTACGCCTGGCCCCGCGCCGTCAGGGTCTGCATCCGACACGGCCGGCCACGTGGAGAGCACAATTTCGTTGATCATTTCTCTGTTTCGCGGCACGTCTTTCGTAAGCGTCTCGATTTTCGTGGGGATGAGGTGGCCACCGGTCTTGACCATGTACGCGGCCAGCTCCTTGGGGTCGCCTCCCAGCGGATAGAACTCGACACCGTGGCTCATGACAAAGTCCCTGTACACTGCGTGGGTAGCTAGACGCACGCGGTGTCCGTCTCTCTGGAGTCGTTGCGCGATGGCTAAGAATGGTTGAACGTCGCCCCGTGTGCCAACGATGAGAATGCAGATGCTCATCAAGGGGGGGACGGAGACCAACCGGTTGTCGTCGTATGGGGCTCTGGGTTTCTCGCTCGGTGCATCCTGTTCCTGTCTCGGCGAGTCGGACGAAGCTTCGCTTTGTGCTTCGGGCGTATTGACGCGAGGCGTCTGCAGGTCGATGGTATCTTCTGCCGGGAATTCCATCTGGATGTGACCATCAGGTCGCTGGAGTGCAAGGATCGCTCTGTGGATCTTGCGGAACTTGCCACTCGCGAACGACCGAGTGTCGCCTTCGATTGGGGCCGTCCGATGCATCGCTGCCGAGTTGTCGAGTGCAGGGCGGAGTCGGCGAATGGAGCTGTGGAACCACTAAAGTTAGCAACCATTGTACGATAACCATTCCAGCAATAGCGATGGACGTGTGACTTCCGCAAGAACGGTGTGGGTATGATACCCATAATGATCCTATCTGCCTTCGTATTCATCGGCTATCACGTTGAAGAAGAGAGGCTAGTTGCCATCGTTGTTGCTGCGCCCCTTCTCCTTCTTCATGAGTTCGTGGATTTTCCGCAGCTCAGCCATTCGCTCCAAGATCTCGCGCTCGACGGGTGCTGCCTTCTCTGGCCTCCCCAGAGCCACCATCTCGGACATGTAGCTCTTCCGCGCCTCCACCTCTTTGAGCACCGCGTTGTAGAGCTCCTCCAGCTGCGCCAGTCGGTCCTTTGGCGATCTCCCATTGCGTAACGCAGCAGCGTGAGAGAGCTCTCGGCCGAGGAGATCTGCGCAAACGTCGGTTAGTGAATCGATCGCTGCTGTAGGCAGGACTCAAATAAGCGTAAGCGTACCGGATCCAGGCAATAGCTCGCGGGGCAAAATGCTGCCGGTCGAGTACGAGAAAACTTGCTGCAGCTTCTCCTTCTCCTGGTTTGGAGCGCGCCTAAGTGGCGAACAAGTAAGCGATCTGCTTGACTGAACCACAGCATCCACGAGACGACGGCACCAACCTGACGCAGCTCATGCGGCACCCCTCCATCTGCCTCTTGATCTCGTTCACCTCCTTTTCAATCTCACTCAGCGGCTTCTTGTGCGTCGTCAACAAGTCGATCGGGTGCATCTACCACACCGTTCACCACACCGTCAAGAAGCTCCCACACACTCTCTCTCACCCTCCACCTCTCACCTCGGGAGTTCCCGCCTTGGTCATGGACGCCACTGGCGTTTTGATCGCTCGACTTGACGTGTTCACCGCCATGCGATGCGTCCTCGCATCGGCGCCCGCCACTCCGCCACCAGGAACGAATGGCGCCGTCGTCTGCCGCGGCTTCGTCTTCAGCTCTGCAGCAAACAGCAGCAACCAACACCCGCTCAGCAACCTACACACAGCACAGCGCAGTGCTCTCTCTCTCTCTCTCTCTCTACTCCTACGACGTACTCGGGTATGAGACCTTGGGCTTGCTCGTCCCCCCGTACAGCTTCTTCAGCAGCCTCCCGGCCTCCGTGTCGCCGCCAAACGCCCTACCAAAACACACGAGACCGTGAAAATCCCTCCTTCGCAATCCCCTTCTAGCCGCTTCCGCGCTCACTTCCACGCGTCCGCGGTGCGATCAGCGCCGTCCTCCATTTTCCTGTTGCTGGTAGCCCTCAACGTTGCACTGGTTGAAGTGCCCGCGTCGTTTCGCGAAAAGACAGGTCGGAATAACCTCAATCTGAGCCGACATGGCTACACTTTGCATACAATCGCCAAGTCAAGTCCGTTCTCCATTTCTCTCCAAGCATTCATTCCGCATTCAGCGCTCGCGATGGAGTCGCTGCGCCGCCTCACGAGCTCCGTGTTCGACACGGGGCCCGTGCGCCTCGTGCGCCGCGCCAGCATGGGGGACGAGCGACCGCCCGACGCGCGCTCGCTGGAGCTGACCTTCATGACGGAGCGGCTCGTGGTCGTGGGCGCGCCCTGCGACGCCCCCACCGACAAGAAGCGCAACGTGGTGAATGCCGACGACCTGGCCTCGTTCCTGGACGCGCAGCACCGCGGCCGCTTCCTGCTCTTCAACCTCAACGCTCTGGACGACGTCGCCGCCGCAGCAGAAGACGGCGGCGGCGCCCACCACCTGCTGTCGTCCCTCGGGGGCTGGCGCACGTCCGCGCTGGACGACAGCGAGGCCGCCGAGCGCGAGTCCGTGGCCGACCGCCTGCACGAGCAGATGCTCGAGTTCAACTGGGAGCGCGACGGCATGAAGGCGCACACGCCGCCCTTGGATCTGGTCTTCCGCATCTGCTACGCGCTGGACGCGTGGCTCTCGCTGGACCCGCAGCACGTGGCGCTCGTCAACTGCCAGACGGGCAAGACCCGCAGCGGCGTCGTCGTGGCCTGCTACCTGCTCTTCGCCCGGCTCGCGGACGACCCGACGGACGCCTTCGTCGAGTTCTACCGGAAGCGCTGGGACATGAAGTCGCTCACGCCGCAGGCGCTGCGGAAGAAGACGCCGCCGTCCATCCAGAGGTTCCTGTCGGGCTTCCACGAGCTGCTGGAGAAGCAGAAGCCGCCCAACGACAGGCCGCTGCTGCTCAAGGCCGTGATCTTCCGGCAGCTGCCCGTGGAGCTGCAGCCCTGCGTGCAGATCTGGGACGACTACAAGCTGGTCTTCTGTACGGACCTTGGTGGTGCCGAGAGCGGGGAAGCGCCGGTTCTGGACTGGAACGAGGAAGACGGCTTCTTTGCCATTTTGTGGGAGAACGGAGTCGAGTTGGACGGAGGGTTCTCCATCCTGTGCTCCTTCGGAGAGGACTACGACAACGTGGACGCCGTGGACGCGTCCTCGAGAGTGCTGTTCAGGTATGCGGACTCGACGCTGTTTCTGCAGCCAGGGCTCGTGACGCTCAAGAAGCCGGATCTAGACCTGATGAAGCAGTACGAACATGGATTTGATGAAGACCAGTTCTCGGTAGACCTGGTGCTCCATGAGAGCGCCAAAAAGGCCCGAAATTCCGTGCGGGTGGACTACACGGGAAGCAGCGCAGTGCGGCAGGGTCTGATAGAGATCACTAAGCACCACGTCGTTCTGCCAGATCCAGCCATGCACTCGAACTTCATTCGAATGGGATTCTGCGAAACACCTACAACGTTCGCGCTGCAATGCTCGCAGAACGCACCGAATGTGGCGCTAGATCTACTGCATTCCAAGGGGTTGTCGGCCTGCTTTGCGCAGGAAGCAGCAGAGATAGCAGCGAAAAAGGAACAGGAAGAAACGACCAAGGATAGTCAGAAGCCGGATTCGCCTACGGAGAGCGACCGCCAACCTGCGCTTCGTCGGCAGACGACGGCAGAAATTGTCGCCATGCAGTCCCAACGATCACGGTACTCGATTCCTACTGCGGTGGGATCGTCGCTGTGTGATACATGCAAGGAAGACGACTATATGATGCGTCCGCAGATCGTCCGGTGTGCAGGGAGATGCGGAAAGTACTATCACACGACGTGCGTGGGGCTGCGAAAGATTCCGTTCGGTTTGACGACCTTGAGTGATCGCACCAATCATACTGTGTACGTGAAGAAGTTTTTGAGCGCGTGGGAATGCGATGCTTGCGCTCCAAAGTCCCCACTCTCGGCTGCAACAACTCTGCCTGGTGGGGAAATTCCGTCAAACATGAAGTTAGTACCTACTTCCTGGGTTGGCGGAGAACCTGGCTCCACGTCCGCCAACCCACAAGATGTTACAGATGCAGGTAATGGGCGAAATCCCTCTAGTGCTGCCACGGTTCGTGATACTCTCTCGATCTCGGTAGATGGAGAACATCAATCGACTATTGGGGCAAATTCCCCAGCAGAGTTCAATCAGCTGAAGGAGTTCCTGGCAACGAATGGATTATCGATTGAGGATCTTATGAAGGCGGCAACGAGTCCAGACACGACAAGCGCTTCGGTCGCTATGTCATTAGCGCATACTCTGGCATCGGGAACCTCTACGGTTACTACTCCGTCAGGGCCACCCAAACCGGATATGAAGTCTGCCCTGCTCAACGAGCTGAAGACTGCAAGCAAGTCTAGTGATACAAGTGAGACATCGACTGCAAGTATTGGGGACAGCAAGTACACGTTGATGCTGAAGCGCGGTGTTCCTTTTGAGGCGGTTCAAAATTGCATGCAGAAGGACGGTGTTGATCCTTCGACCTTGAAGCCCCTCCCACCAAGCGAAAGCACCGCAGGTGATAATAGCAGCGCGATCGGAGAACTCAACGCTCAGAAAACAAGATTGAAAGATATGGAAGAATACGCCAGCTACTTCCGAATGCTGCGAATGGGGTGCCCGAAAGAAGCTGTGAAACAGAAGCTAATGATGGACGGGATTGATCCTATCATACTGGACCTTGGGCCCGACGCCATTTACGATGAGGTAAAGGAGCGTATTGCTGCTACGCATAGTGTGTCAAAGCTTCAAGATGATATCAAATGCGTGAACTCGCCTACAACTGCAAACGTGAAAGACTCCGCGTCGGACGTATTGCTGAAAGACCACGAAGTGTACGGCAAATACTTCAAGATGCTCAAGATGGGTCTGCCCGAGGGTGCTGTTCGCCAGAAAATGAAGGCAGATGGCGTTGATGAGCGAGCCTTGGACCTAGGTGGCGAAACTCCTTTCTCAAAGCTGCCGAAGCCAGATGAGAAGAATGAACCCGCTGCTTCAGAGAATGATGTGAAGCTCAAGGATGATCCAAAGTACGCCAAATACTTTAAGATGCTACAAATGGGCTTGCCCGAAGGTGCTGTCAGGCAAAAGATGGAAGCCGATGGCGCGGATTCGCGAGCCTTGGATCTTGGTGGAGATGCGATGGTTTCACAGCTTACTGGGCCGGCTGGTGGAAACGGTGTCAAACTACAGGATGATCCAAGCTATGCCAAGTATTTCAAGATGCTGAAGATGGGACTTCAGGAGGGAGCTGTACGCCAAAAGATGAAGACCGACGGCATCGATGAGCGTGCTCTTGACCTTGGCGGGGAAGCACTAGTCTCGGAGCTGACTGCTCCGAAGAATGGCGCCAAGCTTCAGGATGACCCAGTGTACTCGAAATATTTCAAGATGCTGAAAATGGGACTTCCCAAGGGCGCTGTCAAACAGAAAATGCTGTCAGAAAATGTCGACGTGCGTGCTCTGGAGCTTGGGCCTGACGCAACTGTTTCACAGTTGTTTCCTAGTGGTGACAATGAAGCAGCAGCAAAGGCTGTTGCGGCGAAGCCAAAGCGCGCACGTAAGAAATTGCACTGGCAGCCCATTTCTGAGGATCGCTTGAGCAACGTGAATCAACAAACGATTTGGGAAGACGAAGATGACGACGTGGATTTCGATATGGATATGGACGAGCTCGAGGCTCTCTTCTTCTCGAATCAGAGCACGGGTAGCGGGAAGAAGAATGCACCACGAGGGCAAAGCAAGGCTCTGAAGCGCAAGCAGTCTGTGACGCTAATTGACGGGAAACGTGCAATGAATGCTGCGATTTCGTTGGCCCGAGTCAAGCTCTCCTACAGTGACATCGCCGATGCAGTGACGAAATTTGATCCAAGTGGACTGACTACCGAGCAAATCATCGGCATTAACGAGTTCCTGCCTACTTCTGAGGAAGCGGCACTGGTTTCTGGATATACCGGAGATAAACAGATGCTTGGCGAGGTACGTTCTTCAATTGGTCTGTGCGTGTGTAGAGTTTACATAGCGCTAATATTTTCTGTGATTGGGCTGCGTATCGATCAGGCCGAGAAATTCATTATTGAGATTGCAAAGGTGAAACGATATGCCCCACGAATGGAGTGTTTGGTGTATAAGCTTTCTTTCACATCCCGCAGCACAGAGCTGGCTGTTTCCTTGGCACATTTACAAAAGGCAGGCGAAGAAGTGAAGGGCAGCAGGCTTCTTAAAATCTTGCTGGCAATGGTGCTAAAGCTAGGCAATACCCTGAACGGAAGCGGCGAGGAGAATGGGATTAAGGGGTTCACCGTCGACTCGCTGTTACGACTGGGGCACACCAAAGCCGTCAACCAGAAGACGACAGTACTGCACTATTTAGTCCGGATCGTAAAGAAGAACCACCCCCAGGTGCTCGACTTTCAGGCGGAGCTGCGAAGTGTTCCTCTTGCGGCACGTGAATCTTTCGAAACGATTGATGAAGAGTTCAAGAAGTTGGAAAAAGGGCTGGCAAGTCTCAACACTGAACTGGGGCTGCTAGAAAAGGTTCGTCGATACCGCATTATGAGTGGCTTTAGTTGGCAAACTTACTCACCCGTTTGGAATTTTGTGTTGAGTAGCAAGCAGTCGAGAGCTTGGGGTTGGAGGTCACCATCAAGGCGATGCAGACTGCTGCCTTTGAAATCGAAGCGCAAATGAAGACACTAGCGGACGGGATAGCCCGGGCTCGGGGGGAGGTTTCGAGTGTGTTTGACTACTTCGGTGAAGACCCGAAACGAAGCCCAACTGAGTTCTTCACGACGCTTGCATCCTTCTGCTCGGTACGCTTGTTGTTTGTTCCTTTGGCTGTTGCTTGCGGGTGTAAAAAACGCCAACTTTGAACTGTGCTGTGATCTCTGGTAGACGTTCCAACGCGCACGCAATGAGGTGGACGCTGCGGACGAAGCTGCACAACGGGCGGAGCGTGTGAAGATGCGCCGCGCGAACTCCCTGAGACCACCAGCGAAGTCAAATCACGGAGCAACTTTGAAGTCGCGACCGATTCTAGAGCGTTCTCAGACCACGCTTGAAAAGCGGCATCCCGACGAATAACTAATACTAAGTACTGAAGTACTTCAAGAGAGTCACGGCCAGGTTCGTTCTTGTGTTGGTCATATTATACGTAACGTTACTGTGTGCTGTCCTGGCCTCGCGCTTTTATCTTTCTTGAATTGGTTTGCAAATGCGAGGATGGTGGGAACGATTCACCGCCATCCGGTCGACTTCGGCTTAGTGCGCTTGCCAGGGGTTGCAATCCTCCTCGCCGGTGTCGGCTCCGCGACAGATCGGTTCGAGGCGAGAACCCGCACCGCTCCTCCAACAGAGCTATGACACAAAGCGGCAAGGAATAAGATCATGACGGTGCGTGGCAAAGAAGAAATACGCGCACTTACATGCGAGGTGCGCTAGCCGTGGGGTTGAGCTCACGAGAGGGAAGCGCAGATGACGAAGCCCCGATATTTGCTAGCGACAGATCAAAGGAGACTTGCTTCGACGCCACAGTGCTGTTGTCATCACCTGCATCGTCCTCCGCAAGGTTGATGACGCCTTTGCCGTTACCGCGCTGCTTCTTCAGGATACTGAGCATGGCGAACAAGTTAACATACAGGCATCAGCCACCGACCATGAAAGTGCACGATTATCGGGCCATTCCATACCTGCGAACTTTTTCGGCAGCGGACGACCTCTTTCTCTTTCCTTGAGTCCGTCCAGGATTCCCAGCTCCATGGTCTAAGGCCGACAAACTGAGTCGTCTCGAGAAATTCGTGGGAGGGGAGATCCCACTCGGCTTTCCGTTGGTCGTCGTCCTGATCTCTGCAGTTTCGGGTGAAGACTCGTTGCCACGCAGAATATTTTCCGCGACGTTTTCAATGCCATTCAGCCCCTGAGCATTGGCAAGTTTCTCCCTGTTCATGCATCCACACAGTCAACGATTTAGTCACCTGCGCCTAAGGAGTGGCAAGCATCGACCGCCACAGCTTGTCGATCTGCTTACTTTCGAGCGTACAAACTCCACCTTCGCGAAGAGATCGGGGGCGGTAATTCTGGCGGTGATGGGGTCCTCATCTGCTGCAGAATTCTCCTGGCCTCATCGCCCTTGGACCTGCGGCGGTGCTCTTCCTGTCGATACTCTTCCAGCCGCCTTTCATACTTCTTGCGCAGCTCAAGCTCCGCTGTCAGCTTCTCTTGAAGAGCCTGGATCTGAGAAACTTGGTTGGCAACCTGCACGCACAACAAACAGTAAGCATCACTAAAAACTGAAAGATGGTAGTCGACAGTGTATGGGACTCTTACCACTCCGTTGAGTCGAGTGATCTCGGCGCGCTCGGTGCGACGCGACTTGCCCATCTGAATATGGCTGACCCGCGACGCAAACTTGAGCGAATTGATGGTCTCGTTCACGTCTGCGCTCCTTGGGCTCACGTGCACGAGCAGAAGAGTGCAGTTCACGTTACCACCCAACGAGTCCTGCAGCAGATGCGTGAGCTTCGAGTTCCGGAACGGGATGTGCTTCTCCTTGGCCAGCAACGCTGACAAAACGTCGCCCACCGCTGCCAGCGACTTGTTGATGTGCTGCGATTCGCGGACAGTAAGAGCGGGGGTATCTGCCGTCTTCGAGAGCCGCTCCGAGCCGGCCAGGTCCACGAGAGCCAACCTGCCTGTGTCTGCCTCTCCGTTTGCCTTGCTGGTGCGTCGAATATCAATCATCACAACTGTATGAGACCGGTTGCTGCGGTCGCTCTTCGGCGCCGAGCGACTCGTTTTGCCCCGGGTGATAGCGTCGTGAAGCTCCTGGGCATTCGGTGCAGCAACGGCCTCGGCGTTCTTCAAATAGACGCCGTTCTCTCCGTGTCGGATCTCCAGCGTCGGCGACGAGTTGCTGCTCTGCTGGTTGCTGAACATGCTGGTGGCGCCGACGTGGCAGCCCATGCCCGCACCCGAGGGCGAGCCCCTGTCTCCTGAACCTGAACCTGAACCTGTGGCTGCTGAGCTACTGCCGCCCAGCAGGTCGTAGATCTCCTCGTTGTAGATCTCCACCACCTGCACGCTCACGTGGAAGTCGTAGACGTGCTGCTGCTGGGCCGCCGAGGCGTAGATGAGCTCGGCCGCGCGGTAGTAGAGGCCCCTGTCGCCCTCCGCGCCCTGCATCGAGTGCGTCTTGCCCGCGCCCGTCTGGCCGTAGGCAAACACGCACGCGTGGCGGCCCGCGACGGCCGCGCGCACGAGCGGCGCCACCTCCTTGAAGACCGCCCGCTGCGAGTGCTGGTCGTGGAACACCCTCGCGAACGAGAAGCTCTTGTACTGCGCGCCGTCCACGGGCGAGAAGACGCTCAGCTCCTGCGCCGACTCGACCTGCACGCGCTTGCGGCGTCTGTCTGGGCTCGCGCCCTCGCTCTCCTCGCCGCTGGAGCCCGCGGCGCCGGCCGCCGGCAGGGGCCGCACGCGGCACAGCACGCGGATGTTGCCCTGCAGCTCGGCCAGCCGCGTCTCCAGGCGGCCGCGGGCCCCGCGCTCGTGGGCCAGGGCGTCGGCGGACGCGCGCTCGCGCTGACGGCCGCGCTCCAGGGCGGACACCAGCTCGGCCCCGAGCGCGCCGAAGTCGCGGCCGCAAAGGCGGAAGGACGCGGCCACGTCGCGCTTGAGCGCCGAGAGGCTGGTGCGCAGGGCGGACGCCAGCTCGCGCGTGGACGGAGGCGGCGCTAGGGCGGCGTCGACGCCGTCGGCCATCGTTCGAACAGGTTGCGGGGGGATCGGCCACGGTTTGAACCTGGCGCGCGCGAAGCGAGAGCGCGCCAACATATTTCGAAATATATGATATTTAGTTAGGGAGGTGAGACGCGATCGATATTGGGAGGGATATACATGTTGAAGAGGTGTAGACAGCACAGTGCGTAATTGGGATGTGGTGGTGATCCCGTTCAAAGGTACATACAAGTTCTCTTACAAGGGGCTATGGGCTCATGGGTCCCAATGGCTCTGATGCATGCAATGGCCTAGCAGATCGTAGTCAGTGAAAGCAAAACGGGGGTGGGCTCCGCTTCACGCCACCATTTTAATTATTATACTAGTCGAATACCACTGCAAATGTGTGCTGGGTCTCGGCGCCAATTCAACCGAGCTCGCTGTGTGCCTGTACATGGCAAAAGATGTGCTGCAACCATCAAGGATCGATTTGCACAAGCGGTTCTGACTCAGGCGCTGAGCAGCGTGACGCATTCATCGACTGGAAAAACTTTCAGCATCCTCGAGCTCCTGTTTTCCGCAGAGGCTGGTTTCCAAGGAATAAGGCCTTAAAAGCTGGAGCTGCATATTTTAGTGGGGCCCTTCGAGCAGGTGTATCAATGGTACTATCATCGAGTCAATCTACTTCAGAGAAGGCGGCGGCATTTCTGTGGCGCGCTAAATCAACTTCTGCTTCTCCTTGCCTGGGCGCTGGGTCGTCATGCCGTTCTTCTCGACGCTGGGTCGTCATTCTCGACGCATGTTTGCAGATAGTATGCGTGTTCACACTCCTCCGAATTGATTCACAACGAGCTGCAGCTGCACCTTTCCAACCGCGCCCTGCATTTAGACGCTTGAAGAAAACCTCTGCCAGGATAAGCTGGGATAAGCTTCCTCGCACGCTGCGCTACGTGAGCTTCGAGCGAGCCTTGCACGCGCCGCGCGTCAGTGGGGATGGTCGACCATCATGCACTGATGGGAGGAACGGTACCTGGGTAGGAAAAATGACAAAAGGCGTCGTGCCAAAGCCGATGTGTGTGAGAAGGCGTGAATTTCAGTTGACAGAACTCGACTGTGACAGATCTCGTGGTCGCTCGGGCTCAGATGCGGCTCACGGAAGCATTGTCGTCTGACGTCGTCGTCTGATGAAGTCGCCCCAATGGGGAGGATCTACTTGGGTCTGACCTTGTACTGGGGCAAGAGTTTGGCAGCGGTGTTGATGCTGTGCTTGCAGTCCGAGACACGCGCTCCGGGAGGGACAGTCAGTCAATGACTGTGCGCCTAGCAGCGGTAAAGGGCGAAAGTTGGGTTGTGCGTCTGAAGTGTGCAACTTCTTCGTCAACTTTTAGAGACACTGGACATGCCTCCACCCCAACGTTTGGTACTTAGTATGTTAATGTCATTAAAATGATCACTTGGGTGTACATCACGGCATTGGCGACGCTGCATAGTTGACTAGACAGCAGACCCACATTATTGTGTGTGAGGGAGGCAAAGATCAACGAGATGCACAGACTTTTGGCTCCATCAAGTATAGACGCTCCCAGCACCGCTACCCCTGTTGCCAAAGCTGCGGCCTTTTGGCAGGTATCGTCAAGCCTGACGGCTTGGTCGGCTTGATCGTAGCGCTTGCACGGACGCTCCAAAATTACTTTTTAAATTCAGACGCCGCTTTCTGCTGCATAAATTCAATTTTTCACCCCTTTTGTCATGCTCGTACCTGGTACCGTCCACGTCTCAAGCAGGTTCCGATTTGTCGCTCAGTATTCAAACGCCCAGCTTCCTGCCCGCATTCCATGCCCGGCGCCGAGCAGCGCAGTCCCAACCTCAACTGGCGCGCCCTCGCGCTCGTCTCCGCCGCCACCTGCACGCTCACCGCCGTCAGCATCCTCCTGCTGCTCGACAGACGCCACTTCCGATCTCCCCGCCGCCGCAGCAAGAGCCAGCGCCGCCCCGACAGCCCCGGAGCCTCTGACGACGAGACCCCCGACACCATGCCAGGACACGGTGAGCCCTTTTGCTTCGGAGAGAGAGGGAGAGGGATGCTAACTACCTGTCTGTGTGTATCTGCTGCTGCTGCCAGTCGTGTACCTGAACAACTCAAACGCCTGTCTGGACTACGCGGTGGGCGCCGGGGGAGCCGACGAGTTCGACGACGCCAAGCACGTCGTCAAGCAGATCTGCCCCGACTGGTGAGATTGTTGCACTATGTGGAAAGGGGGGGGGGGGGCGCTTTTGGTTACCGAGCCGGGTGGCGTGTGGGCGGGGGCGGGGCGGACG
>JAGDFM010000216.1:13985-37056 GCA_019155715.1 Phytophthora pseudosyringae | reverse complement strand
CCCCCCCCCCCCCCCCCCCCCCCCCCCCCCCCCCCCCCCCCCCCCCCCCCCCCCCCCCCCCCCCCCCCCACTTTTGCTTAACGAGACGGTTGTCGTGTCTGCCGTGGCAGGGAGGACGCCTCGAACGATGATATCTCGGTCAAGATCATCGTGGGCGGCATCACCAACCGCCTCTATCGCCTCATGTGGGGGGACAAGGTCAGGAAACCTCCTCGTGTGCTGACGGAGGCGACGCTTCATGCAGGTGGCGACTGACGCTTTCCTCATGTTTTTCGCAGTCGGTGCTCGTGCGTCTGTACGGCGACCACACGGAGGAGTTCATCGACCGCAGCATTGAAAACAGTACGTTCGTTGTCCTTGCTCTGATGGGGTGTACTGCCTACCATGTACTCATCTTCTATCTGTTCCGGTGTTGCAGTGCTGTTCGCCTTGCTGTCGGAGCGCGGATTCGCCCCCACGTACTACGGCCGCTTCAAGAACGGCCGCATCGAAGGCTGGCTGGACGCCAGGCCGCTCGAGCCCGAGGAGATGGGCCAGACCAAGCCCGTGAACTACCTGCAGATGATCGGCCGCGAGCTGGGCGTCATGCACGTCATGGACATCCCCGAGGACCGCACCCCTGTGTTGTGGACCAAAATCGAGCGCTTCGAGAAGCTGGCGCTGGGGATCGAGCTCGAGGACCCAGTCAAGAACGCGGCGCTCGAAGAGCTGGACCTGGCGGGTCTGCACCAGAAGCTGCAGTGGCTCAAGTCGGTGCTCCCCTCGAACCAGAACCACAACGGCAAGGACCTGATCGACGACCTTAACACGGACGAGATCACGAAGCAGGCCGTCGCGTTCGCGTCCGACGTCGTGTTCTCCCACAACGACCTACTGAGCGGCAACATCCTGCACAACCCCGAGTGGGACCGCGTCCAGATCATCGACTACGAGTACGGTGGATACAACTTCCGTGGATTCGACTTTGCCAACCACTTCTGCGAGAACTGCGGCTTCGAGCTGGACCTGGCGCTGTACCCGAGCATTGAGAAGCAGTTTGCCTTCTTCAAGGCCTATATGAGCACGGCGGCGCCCACGATGCTGGCCCAGCTGGAGGCCAACCGCGAGTCCAAGGCGTTCTTCCACGCGTTGTACGACGTGGCGAACCGCTACGCACTTGCGTCTCACCTGTTCTGGGGCTACTGGGCCCTCGTCCAGGCGGCCCACTCCAAGATCGACTTCGACTTCCTCGAGTACGCTGGGAAGCGCTTCACCGCCTTCGACGTGCAGCGCGACTTCTTCCTCGGGTCTAGTTAGTTTTACAGTTATTGCAGCAATGCACACCCGTATGAAGTAGCAATGCTCAGAACTGCAGTGCAAGCAGAGTTCATGTGAACGTTCCAGTCAATTGCGCAATATAGTGCCTCCTCTACTTCCCTTCTCGTACAGCATACTACTACCTTTTCGCGTTGCTTCCTGCAGCAGCACGCACGCCTAATAAATGCCGCGCACGTGTGAAGAGCGTGGGCGAAAACGTGAAGTGGTCTTCACGAGTGTTTCTTGCTTTGGTCCAGCCAGGACTGCCCCCTTCTTGGTTCCGTTGGTTGTCCTCTACCCGCCGCCTTTCGTCCATCCACCCAAATCTACAACAACATCGCACCGATTAACGCTTGCGCTTGACGTCGCCCGACGTCTCGAGGCTCATGTCGAACGCCGGGAGGTTCTCGAGCGATGTGGACTCGCTGGTCTTCTTGAAGTAGCGGTTGATGACCACCGGCGCCTTCTCCGGCATCGTGAGCGTGAGCTCCACGTGCATGCGGCCCCGCGGGTCCAGCGTGCGGGTGTCCGTGAGCACGCCGCGGAAGCCCGAGAGCTGCGTGACGGTCTTGACCTGCGCCGCGTCGCCCGTGACGGTGATGAGGTTGTTCTTGACGTTGACCTCCTGGCCGAACTTGAGCTGCTTGGTCTCCGTGAAGATGCGCGTGCGCCGCGTGATCACGAAGTCTCCCGGCGTCTGGCTGATGATCACCATGAGGTCCAACTTGTCGGCGGCCTGGCGGGCGATGAGCGGCAGCCCCATGGCCTCCAGGTAGTCGTTGGTCGAGTCCGAGTCCTCGCGGTCGAGCGACCAGCGGCCCGACAGCTGCAGCGCGCCCGCGCCCGCCGTGTTGGGCACGGCAGCGGCGCCGCCGCCGCTGGGCAGCACCACGCTGGCTCCCGCCACGGGGACCGCGGGCTTGAAGGCGGCGCTGCGCACGTGGCTGAGGTTCATCTGGCCCAGCTGGGCCGCCGACACGCTCATGGGCACGGCCGCGGGCTGCGCGGCGGCGGCTCCAGCGCCGTTGGCAGCGCCCGCCGCAGCGCCCAGACGCGACGGAATGGCCATGGAGTTGCCCACGACGCTCGTGGCGTTGGCCGCGTGCAGGTTGGACGCGTTCTTCAGCTGGTTCATGTTCATGGCGGCGGCGGCGGCGGCGATGGGAGGTGCTGGGAGGCACAGCGCTCAATGGAGCTCTTCGTTTAGGGTTTGGAGTGTAGGGTTGAAGGGTAGGGTGTTAGGGTTTTTAGTGGCAAAAGGGCAAGTTGAAGTGGTCTAGTAGCTAATTAATAGTGTTATCTGTGGCCGACGGCTTGTAGCAGAAGTTCTTGAGCGTGCGCAGGAGCCCCGGGGCCTGGTAGGGCGTGGTGGTGCCCAGGAACGTCATCATGCGCTCGAGGCTGATGACGCCCATGAGCTTGCCGGAGCGCGCCACGAACACGTTGTTGAGTTTGAGCATGCGGAAGAGCATGTCCACGCGACGCATCGGCGTCATCTCCATCAGCTGGAAGGGTGACGGGTCGATCAGCACCGTCAGCTTGGACCGTTCGCACACCTCGTTCGTGCCCCAGTCCATGACCTTGCCGCCGCGTCCGAACGCGAAGTGGATCGGCGAGCTCAGCAGCTGCGCAGGCAGCTCGTCGAGTCCATTCTCGGCTTCGACGTCCTCGAACTCCTCGGTATCGTAGCGGGGCATCGACTCCAGAGCTCCATACGCAGCGCGAACCACAGGCGTCGGGCCGCGGATGCCCGAGTCGTAGCCAATTGTGCGCATCGCAGTCGGAGTAGCTGACCGCGGCGTCGTCGGGAAGAGCAGCGACGTTGCAGCCGTTGCGACGGCCTCTGCGTGGGTGGGGCGCCGTAGACTCGCAGGCGTAAGCGGAATGGGCGTTACACCTTGTCGCTGACAGCGAGACACAGCGTACGCTAGTCGGGAACGCGTGACTGTGGCCAGCAGGAAGCGGTTCTCCAATGAGTCCACGACTGGGAAGACGGGCTCCATGTCGGAACGTTTTAACAGGGCCAATGCGTCTTCATAGGTCGAGTCGGCAGTCAGCACCCCCATCTCGGCCACGTCCTTCATGACCTCCCACGCCGGGATGTCGTACGCGGCCTTCGGCAGCTTTTTCAGTCGAGGCAGGTTACTCGACACGATGAGCACGTCGTAAACGTTCTCCGTAAATCGCTTGGCCGTGAAGTACGCTGTCAAAATGGCCACAGACACGGGTAGGTTGAGTCCGTCCGTGTGGGAAATCTCCATGATGATCACAGCAGTGGACACAGCGTGGGTGACACCCGAGGAAAAAGCGCCAGCACCGATGATAGCGAACTCAAACGGCTCGTAATGAGTGTGGAAAAGGTCAAAAGCACGCACGGCTTCACCAACAAGACGACCGAAGATGCCTCCGATGACGAATGTGGGGGTGAACAGACCGGCCGGCACAGGAAGCACAATACTAATGAGCGTCAGCATGTACTTGAGCGGTAAGAATGTCACCAGTGACCTCGAAAGCAACAAACTGTCCTCTTCAGTGCTTTCTGGGGTGCCATCAACAGCGAAAACTTGCTTGTCCTTTGAGAAAAGCGCGTCGAGAATGCGCCGAGGGGAGCCATGCCGTAAGAACCAGGCACTATCGCCGTAGAATTCGAGCCAGCAGGACAGCATCGTCACCACTAGCACGAGCCCCAACCGCTTGCCAAGCGCGTTCCACCAGGCTCGACGGGGTGGGCTTGAAGACGAAGCCTCGAAGAAATGGTCGCGTGCTCGTACAAGTATCGACAAGCTGTAGTTGAAGAAGGCGCCCCCGAGACCGCAAGCAACGCCCATGATTGCAAATATACAGAGATCGACGAACGTGGCCCCCCCGCTCCCGTTCACTGCATCAGTATCGGCGGAGATACCCATGCTGCGGTTGCCGAAGAGTCCGTAGTTTGTCTTTGCAGCACCAAAATCTACGAACAGCGCTCCGACGATAGCTGCGAAGAACGAGCGTGGCAGTGTCCTAACTAGGTAAAAGTGCGACGTCACCTCCACACCAAAAAGCACACCGCCAAACGGGGAACCAAACGTTGCAGCCACGCCAGCCGCACAGGCACAAGCCAGCATCTCCAAACGCTTTGTGTCGTCGTCGCGGATGCGCCGGAATGGGCGCCAGTTCATCAGCACACTGGCAAAGCCACAGGAAATCATGATGAAGGGGCCCTCTTTTCCAATCGAAAGCCCTGCGCCCAGCGCGGCCATCAGCCCAACGATCTTGGTAGCAACACAACGGAAGGACAGGTAGGCACTCATGTCAATGCCCGAGATAGCCACCCTCATGAACGGCAGACCTGACCCAGCTGCTTGCGGGCACACGCACTGCGTCAACACCGCCGAGAAGCCTCCAGCGAGCAGCGCAGACAGCGCAAACAGCCCGAAGCCTTGGTCGCCGAACCACTGATGGTACTCCGCGATGGCGACGCTCCACACGTCGATGCCAAGCCCCACGCTGCCAGCGAAGATGCCAATACCGATCAGCAGCAGCGGGCTCTGCACCAGCACGAACAGGCCGCGCAGGCCTCTCGGGTAGCCGGCCACATAGGTCGAGTGCAGGCCGTCGTGGAAGGCCAGCGCCTTCTTGTACGTCGGCTGAGCCTTCTCGGCTGCTGCAAGCTGCGTGTGTCGAATGCCAGTCGCGGCTACAGTCGCCGGAATGGCCGCGGCCTCGGGGGTGAGTTGCAGCTCCGGCACCGTCGGCACAGGCTTGTAGTGGTGCCAATGGGACGGCGACTCGCGGTCCAGGAACGGGTTCATGATGCGCTCCATGACGCTGTCGGCGCGTCGCCAGGGTGACGAGACCCGCGGAGACGACGAGCGGCGACGCAGCGTGGCATTGCTCGGCTCCGGGTTGAAGCTCGGCCGCGGGATCGATCCTGCCCCGAAGGAGACCGACGTGGAGCGCTGCCGCCGGTTCTTGCTCGTCATGGCCAGGTGCTGGGTGGAGGATAGCGGTGGCTCGGCGGTGCTACTCGACAATCCGTTTCAAGTGGCGTCTTACAAGGGCGACCAATGAGAGGTCGTTACACTTCAACTGTACACGAATCCGACGTTGGATTTGGTGATCACTATGACAGCCACGAGCTTCCTGGACCCGCAGCTTACTTCAGTCGAATCAGAGCTAAGGGCGCGTAGTGATGGTTCCTTGCTGCTCGCGGGAGGCCCATCGAGTGGAGATTCAGCCGGCTTGGAAACGAACGCAGAGCGATGGGCGAGATCGAGGGAAGCCGCACCAAGGTCATAACTGAGTCGGGCTGGCAGCAACATTTCAAATCGTTGCCGAGTCGCTATGCTGGCAACATGTCATGTAGTGCCTCTCAGGATTCGTTCACGCTTGCAAAAGGGTCTCGCCGTATCGCGTAATACAATACATGCACGACGCAGCCCGTCTTTAGCTTTAGACCCGCAACTAACGTTACATGTACCAGTGATAATAAGCCGCGCCAAACGGCCTCTATCAGCAACGTTGAGAGACTGCGACAGCAAAAATCCGCCTCGAGTTTCCAGAGCGATACGAACAACGCAGGCCGAGCGGATTGCTGCTGCCGATCCCATGCGCTTGCTTGTTGTAATAAATACATGTGCTGGAGTATACAGTACCATACCAAGCATTGCACAATTTCTCAATGGGGATTTACCTTTGAATCATCTATGACGGGATATATGAAATCAGATTCTCTTCCCATACCAATCCAAGTGATTCCGAGAGCAAAGCATGGACTATAAAAAACTGTATATAATATGTCAGAATCGGCTGGATTCCCAACGGAAAAATGCGGGGCAACTCAGATTTCCGCATTCGGCGCTGTGGACTCCACAGTGTGGAGCACAACCAGCAGAGAGAGAGAGAGAGAGAGTTTCCACCGGCCAGTGCGGAACAAGCAAGATGGAGACAACGCACGACGAGGACAAGGCGCCCAAGACGGAGGCGGAGGCGGCGCCGCAAGCAGCAGCAGCAGCAGAGGAAGAGAAGCCGCAGACGCCCGCCCACGAGGAGCCGATGCCCAAGGTTTGTGCAAATGCGGAATCAGAGTGATGGTCATGACAGTTGCTGACGATTCACTGTACCCATGTTGCTGCGCAGCGATGGAAGGAGGCGCTCGTGCGCGCTGTGCAGACGATCGCAGAGGAGCGACGGCGCCAGTCCGTCGACGTCGACAGGCTCACGTCCTTCGCGGATGTGGTGCAAGCCGCCGCGGCCTTCGACCGCGACGGCCACATCCACATGGACTTTGACGAGGACGACGACAAGTACGACATCTCGAGGCTGCAGGAGCAGGCCAAGCGCCGCGAGGACGAGTCCGTGCGGACCACGCGCCAGAGCAGCCGAGCCGACTACGACGCGCCCCTCATGACCATCTGCATCATGATCGTCGGCACCCACGGCGACGTGCAGCCTTTTGTCGCCATCGCCAAGAGACTCCTCCACGACGGCCACCGCGTGCGGCTGGCGACCCACGCAGTGTACAGAGACTTTGTCATGAGCCACGGCGTCGAGTTCTACCCGCTGGCAGGAGACCCCAAGGAGCTGTCAGCTTACATGGTCAAGACGGGCGGCCACTTGATCCCTCTGAACCTGGAAGCGATCCAAAAGGATGTGCCGAGAAACATGCAGATGATCGAGGAGATCCTCTACTCGACGTGGCCAGCGGTGTCCGAGGCAGACCCCGATGGCGGAGGCCCCGGTGTCACCGGCAAACCTTTCCGAGCACAAGCCATCATTTCGAACCCCGTCACGTACGGCCACATTCACGTGGCAGAACGTCTCGGCGTGCCGCTGCATATCATGTTCCCACAACCGTGGGTGCCTACGACGGCATTTCCACACCCGCTGTCCAACATGCCGTATACTGGCAAACCCACGAAGGTGAACTACATGTCGTACAAGATGGTTGACCTGCTCATGTGGCAGGGCACGGAAGGAATGGTGAACGCGTTCCGCAGAGACAAGTTGCAGCTGCGAAAGATTCGCAAGGGAGACGGCGGTCGCGATATTTTGCTGGACTTGGCAATTCCGCACGCTTTCATGTGGAGTCCTCGACTCGTGCCGAAGCCTAGCGACTGGGGTAAGATTTATGATGTCATTGGTACAGTCACGCTGGAAGGGCCGAGCTCCTCGTACACGCCTTCACCTGAGCTTGAGGCCTTCCTTGGTGATGACGCCGGACCGATTTTTGTGGGCTTTGGTTCCATGGTTCTTCAGGATCCGAAAGGTGTTACCAAGATGATCATTGAGGCTGCAGAGCAGGCGCGTGTTCGTGTGCTAATTCAGTCGAGTTGGAGTGATATGGCAGGAGACCTGACCATCCCAGAAAACATGTTCTTTCTTGGAAGCTGTCCACACGACTGGCTTATGCAGCGTGTGTCGGCGGTGGTGCATCACGGTGGAGCAGGCACTACAGCAGCAGGCCTGCTTGCAGGTAAACCCACGTTTATCGTACCTTTCTTTGGAGATCAACCGTTCTGGGGCCGTGCCGTCTTGGATGCTGGTGTAGGCGTGGAATCTTGTCCGATTTCCCAGCTGACAACTGAGAAACTCCGTGCCGCATTTGAGGCACTGGAGAGTCCGCAACTTCGTGCACGTGCGATCGCAATGCGCGACCTCATGCGGCAAGAAGATGGCGCCGGCGAAGCTGTGAACTGCTTCTACCGCAACCTACCTCTCCACCACATGCGTTGTGACTTAGGGTGCGGACGAGCGGCGACTATGTGGAGTCAGAAGGATAAAATTCGTTTGTGCGATGAGTGCGAGTTTGTAGTGGTTTCCCGTCCTGAAAATTCGCCAAAGGATATCGTGGAGTACAGTTTTGTGGACTACTCAGCTCGTGGCCCCGAGAATGTTCTGGAGGGTGCATCTGCTGGAGTGGGCGCGTTCGCACACGTGTTTGGATCTGGTTTTAAAGATGTAATTGTGAAGCCTGCGCAAGGATACCGTGAAGAGGGGGCGAAAGGTGCCGTCATCGGGCTAGTAAAGGGACTGGGTGGATTGATGATAAGTCCTTTGGTAGGTACGCTGGTTTTTGCTGATCACCTTGCAACTGGGGCATACAATAATGTTCGCGGAGATGAAGACAAGAAGAAGGGCTCACTCATTGCGGATAACAGGAAGTTACTGAATGCTATTGGATTCAAGACTCGGAACGTCCACAACGGCTCGATGAGTGCAGATGAAGTGGTTGACGGAAACGATCTTTTGTCTACACAAATCGCTATTCAGTTGACGCCTGAGGAGAAGAGCAAGCTTGAAGGAAGGTTCGACGCGCTTGTGAAAGAGCGCAAACTGCATGGACAGGAATCGTTCAAGCTTGCAAAGAGAAGTTTCTCGACCTCGGAATCCTCCGAAAGCACGGAGGAAGCTGAAGCTCTCGTTGTGAATGTTGATGGAGCCACTTTCAACGGCACCGACTCGTTTGAGATTACTTTTGGCGATGGTGGGAAAGTTGGTGAAGCACTGCATGAAAGTGAAGTTGAAGAAATGGAAGCACAGGCTCGCTATGAGGAAGAAACTCACAAAAAGCGGCTGGAGAGCCTGAACAGTAAGCCGCTGCCGACGATGAACATTTGCATGATGACAACAGGCAGCTGGGAAGAAAGCGTCCAACAGTATGTTGCAATTGGATTGCGACTTAAAGCGGATGGTCATTGCGTGCGGATCGCAACAAACAGCGGCCACCGGGATCGCATTGTCAGTGTTGGCCTGGATTTCTATCCGCTTGGAGGTAGCGCCATCACAACCGGGAACTTTTTGCAGTACCTGCACCAGCGAAGCCAAGACGAGCCACGCCACAAATCTCGACTGCTCAATTACGCTCATGCCAAGCTGAACCACAGGCGGGAATCGTTTCCCGAAGTGGATGACCTGCGCGAGCTTGTGTTTTCGCTATGGCCGGCATGCGTGGACGTGGACCCTTTGGTGCCTGGCAAGGCTTTCCGCGCTGACGCCATTATTGCGCACCCGTATCTCTTCGGACAGACCATCGTAGCTGAACGTCTTGGCGTACCCCTGCACTGCATGAGTTATAACCCGCAGTCTCGCACACAGGCATTCCCTCACCTGATCAGTTCAAACATGAAGCTCCACCGACCGTACCGATATGCACCCACGAACGCGGTTTCGTACGATGTGATTGACCATGTGCTCTGGAACGGTATGCGAGACGTCCTGGACGAGTTCCGTTATTTCCTGGGGCTTACCGGCAAGAGCATAACCAATAATTTGCTTGCTGAATGGCGTGTCCCTCACACATACCTATGGAATCACGCTATTTTGCCAAAGCCTCACGATTGGGGAAGTGAAATTACCATCGCGGGCTATGTAGAGCTGGAGGAGAGTGATCCCGAGGACACCGATCTCGCTGCTATCGAACAAGAGCTGCGGGCGTTCGCTGGGAACTCTGCGGATACTCCGCTCATCTACTTTGGCTTCCAGTGTGGTGACTGGGATCCGCGTCGCATTCAAGACTTGGTCAGTACACTCGAGAAGGCTGCCCGAAAAGCAAACGTTCGTGTTGTATTCCAAGGTTACGAAAACAGCAATGGCGACGCTGCGTTTTTCGTCGGCGGCACGGACGTTGTATTTGAGATTGATCAGCACTTCCCCATCAAGCGCATTCTTCCACATGTGCATGCCACCATACACTGGGGAGATCTCTCCATCATGTCGACATGCTTGGCTGCAGAGAAACCTGCGTGCGTGGTCCCGCATAACATAACTCAGCGAATGTGGGGCCAGGCGTTAGTTCTCTCTGGAGCGGGTGTTGAACCTCTGGAAATGGATGCACTGACGCCGTCCAACCTCGTTCATGTTTTTCGTGTGCTATTGGACCCCAAGCTTGCGCACTGCGCTAAGCGACTTGCCCCGAAGTTTTCGTCATCGAACGCAATCGAGACAGCTGTATCGGCCTTTTACAGCAACCTACCGCTAGCAGGTATGACTTGCGACCTGGATCCGGGGCGAATTGCTCGTGTCTACGACTCGCTACACGAAATGAAGTTGTCGTACGAGGCGCGACTAGTCGTGCACCAGATGACGAAGGATGCAGGCAGCGCGGGTGACTTGAAGTACAAGCCGCTCAAGTACTCGCAGCACCATCCGCCACGGTTTTCCCTGCGCGAGTTAGAGCTGCTTCACTCGGCTTCATCCAGCAATCTCAAGAAACAGCCCAGGACGAAAGTTCTATACACATACGACCCTGCCAGTGAAGAGCTGGCAGCAAGGGTGGACGACGAGCGAGCATCATTGACCTCCTCCTCCTCGTCCACGGAGTCGGTAATATCGAAGTCGTTTGGTGGTGCTCCACGTAAGAAACGCATGCAATTCTCCCGCGCACAGTCCATGGCACTGAATGTGGTAGAAATGCCCAAATTCTGGAACTCACCTGAGGAGCAAGCCAAGTGCACTTTGGAGATCAACGCCAAGTACGAAAAACTCCTCACGACGCGCAAATTTGCAAACGGCACCACGTCATCGTCAGCATCGTCAGTTGCTCTTTAAAACGCGGCTGTTCAAGGGAACACGCATTCATGGCAAATGGATAGCGCGTGCGATTCCACCTCATCCCAGCGTGACGAATACGACTTTCAGTCGGAATAGATACCTGTTTTATTATTTTTGTGTTATTGGACTGAGCATTTCTTTTTCTTCTGTTTGCTGTCCATTTCTAGGTCCAAGCCTAGGACTACTACGTGAAGGAACAAGATGGTGATGATTCTACTACTCTACAGAGGCAAACCGTTCCGCTTCACAACGCTGTACTGACTTCCGGAGCCCGAAGAAGCGCATCACTGCTTCACGTTTGCTGGTGCGCTGCGGTTTCTTGACAAGACGTTCGTAAGCTACAGTGGTGGCCTTGAACACTGCGGCTTCCTCTGCTGTAGAAGACCAGAACATCTCGATCTGCTCTGGGGTGGCAACAAGACTGCCAGGATTGGATACGATCGAGGAGCAGCTCAATGTCCTGCTTCTCAGCAGATTGCCGTTAGCCTCGAGAAAATCCAGAGTTAGGTGGACAGCATCAAACTGGCGAGCAGGTTTGGCGTCGCGGGGTACGTCTCTTGGGTTGTCGTGGAGGGAGAATGTCGGGGAATTGTTTCCGCCGAACCGAAGGGGCTTGTACGGCACAAACACCTTGGTTTTATCGCGAATAGCCACGTAGACCTGGAGTGACAGCTTGAGCTTGTGGACTGGATCGAACACCCGCGCGAGTTTGTTTGGGTCCACGTCGCAGCGCATCGCCTCCAGAGGCAGGTTTGCGTAAAACGTTCTTACTGCAGCGTTGACTGACTGCTCCCGGTCGAATGTGGTCGACAACGTTTGAGCTTTCTCTCGGATGTCCGACTTGATAAAGGCTCTGAATTTCGATGCTACAGACTCCATCGTGCACGTTTTCCAGTCGATGAGCGGTAGACCCACCTGGGTTTGCTCGCACACGCACGCCATGAAGTGCTGCAACGAGTGAGTGCCGCAAATGCCCATTGGCTTGCCAGCTGAGAGAGCTTCGGCGGTGATATCGGTTTCTCCCCAGTGAACTACAGCAGCCACCGCTTGTTCCCGAAAGAGCCGTGCATACGGTAGGTCGCTGGAAATCTGGAGTACGTTGGCGGACTGGTAGGGCGTTCGTTTTTTGTCGCCGACCTCGCGAGTCTGGAAGATGATACGCACTTGGTTCTCTGGAGTAGCGGCAGCAGCGTCAATGGTTCGCAGTAAATCGTCCAGATCATCACGTGCCATAGTCCGCGTTGACACGCCGAAGTAAATGACTGGAGGGGCTGACGGCTGGAATGCGAACTCGATGACCTCACTCGGCCACTTAAATCGGCTGAACTCTTTCTCGCGCTTCTTCTGTTTTCTTCGACTGAGACCGTCAGTAGTTCCGAGGGTGACATGACCAACAACTGACAGCTCGGACCCCCAGTCTATCGGCCTTGGTAGTAATGCAGGGTTCCAGAGGTAGATATGAGGGACTTCCCATCGGACCAGCGTATCAGGACGATTACAACGTTTGTTGAGGCCAATGAAGGCGCGAAACTGGGTCAAAACCTCTTCTACGCCGCCATGCCATAGTGTGGTGTCAACGATACCGTACGTCAGCAAGTTGCTGTGACATAATTTCATAAATGTCGGTTCAAGACTGGAGATCGAGCTCAAAGGATGAGGAAAACAGAACGTCGGCGAGAGAGGCTCCAAACTAGCGCACTGAAGTGGAATCCCGAGGCGTTCAGCTACATGCACGTGGCCAAGTAGCAGTGGATGCCACAAAAGCGAGTCTGCGCGAAAGTGTACTCCAGGGATATTCGCGCCACCGCCGTGAGGATCCGATCCATACGCGGCAGGCCAGAGGGAGTAAATAAGTTCCTTGAAGGCTTGAATGGCGCCCGTGCCAAGACGGCCTGGAAGTGCCGCCCGAGCTGCGTTTTGGCTCTCGTACACAAATTTGGCAAAGTCCTGAACACTCTCGGGTGCTCCGGCAAGTGGGTAGAATTCCAGACCGCGTGCCATGATCTCGGTGCGAAAGCGTTCGTTGGCGGCGACGCGTACTCGATGGCCCTGCTCCTTGAGCTTGATCCCAATGGCGACAAACTGCTTCACGCCGTTATCCCATGTGCCGATAGTTGCGAGGCAGACATTCATGAGCAGTATTCGCGGCTTTGTCGGCTTTGACTTTTTAGACTTTTCATTTTGCCGGATATGCTCAGTGTGGCCAACGTGAGATGACCCATATGCCTCCCATTCCGTGATGGTTGAGAAGTCGATCGCGTTTGCAGAGCCGGTTGGCACATCAAGCGTCAGTTTGACCATCGCAGCCGATGTAAGGCGGGCCACGCGAATGTTGATATTAGCCGGCCTTCTTCCTGGCCTCGAGCTGGTCCCTTCACTAGCTGAGCTAATGGAAGCGACACTGGTATCCGATATCGTGATACTGCTGCTGCTGCTAGTACGACGAAGAAGTGGTTGCACTACTGAAGCGAGCGTTGTTGGCTGTTTGCGTGGGCTGAAGGCTTCCCCACTCGTTGGAGAGAGCAACTCCTTCATGTGAGCTGCTAGTTTTTCAGCTCGTTGAGCCAACAAGATGGACTCGTAGCGGGTGTAGTATCTGTGTTTCACAGAATGCCGCATCCGCCTCAGCATCTTCTTGCGGTCTTTCCTGCGCGTGAAAATCACGATATCCACTGCGTTTGGACTGGTGGCCAAGCAGAAGGTATCTGCGAGCCCATCCTGTACCCCCAAGGCTGCCATGAGATGACGATCAAAGACATTGTTCAGCTTGCGGTGGCCTTCTTCTCGCTTGGCGTTTTTCCGTCCAACCACTGCGCGGTCAGCGAAGAGTACAGCACCGTGGACCGGTCGAACCAGCAAATAGTACACACCAGCCACCGCCCCCTTGACAGCGCCGACAACTCCGCCATTAATTAACCCTTTCGCAGGCTGAAGCAAGACGCCTGTTAACCCCCCGGTCAACTCGTGCGCGAAGACGATAGCGCCTGTGGCAACTCCTGTGAGCAGCGAGCTGGGGCCTCGAGCGGAATAGTCGACGCAGTGGTAGCGGACGAACCTTTTCTTTTGATTCTCTGGCCGCTCTCGTACGATGAAAGCGCAGCGATCACAGAGCTTGATCCGGTCGTGCACGCTCCACTGCATGGCGATACGCTGGTGATCCAAGTCGCACCACATGTCTTGCGTCGGTAAATGATGATAGAACCTGCGCACGGCTTCTCCAGCGCCATCTTCCTGCAGCATGAGGTCCCGCATCGCTTCCGCCCGCTTGCGTAGATCAGGATTTGCAAGATCGACGAAGGCGTTGTGGAGTATTTCAGTTGTAAGTTGGGCGATAGGACACGGTGGCACACCCACCCGAGCACTGACGACAGCCTGGCCCCAGAACGGTTGATCTCCGAAAAATGGCACGATGAAGGTAGGCTTTCCAGCGAGCAGACCCGCAGCAGTTGTACCAGCACCTCCGTGGTGAACAACGGCAGATACCCTCGGCATGAGCCAGTCATGTGGACAATTACCGAGGAAGAAGACGTTGCTCGGGATGTCGATGTCGCCAGCCATGTCCGTCCAGCTGGACTGGATCAACACGCGCATCTTGGCATGCGTGGCTGCTTTGATGATCATTTGCGTTGTTGCCAGCGGGTCTGCTAACACCATAGAGCCAAAGCCGACGAAGATAGGACCCGCATCATTGCCGAGGAAGGCTTCGAGTTCTGGGGATGGAGAGTACTCGGATTCAGGCCCCTTCAGAGTGACAGTGCCGATGACGTCGTGCAAACCGCCCCAGTCTGCAGGTTTCGGCACAAGCTGAGGACTCCACATGAACGAGTGCGGGATATTCAAGTCCAAGAGCAACTCGGAGCCTGAATCGCCGTTGCGAATCGGATGCAGCTTGAGCACCTCCGTGCGGAACTCGTTGATGACCCCCTCTGTGCCCTGCCACATGATGAGGTCGACCAGTTTGTATGAAAGGAAGTTCCTCGTCTGCCATTTCCCCGTGTACGCCAGATTCGACAACGGGTGCGGAAACGCCATCGTGGGCACCCACGGCTGCGGGAACATGATGTGGAGCGGTACGCCGAGACGTTCGGCCACGTGAATATGCCCGTACGACACGGGGTTCGCAATAATGGCTTGTGCTCGAAAGGGAGGACCTGGTACGCCTGGCCCCGCGCCGTCAGGGTCTGCGTCCGACACGGCTGGCCACGTGGAGAGCACAATTTCGTTGATCATCTGCATGTTCCGCGGTACGTCTTCGGTCAACGTCTTGATCTTCATCGGGATGAGATTGCCACCAGTCTTAACCATGTACGCAGCCAGTTCTTTCGGATCGCCCCCCAGCGGATAAAACTCGATGCCGTGGCTCATGACGAAGTCCCTGTACACTGCGTGGGTGGCCAGTCGTACACGATGTCCGTCCTCCTGCAGTCTTAGCGCGATCGCTAGGAACGGCTGAACGTCTCCGCGAGTGCCCACAATGAGGATGCAAATGTTCATCAGTGGCGGAATCAAGAGCAGCTCGTCGGTGTCTTCACCGACCGCTAACGTTTTGCTTGCTTGTCTTGGGGACTCGGGCGATTGGATTCCATCTTGTGAGGAACTGTTGGGTCGAGCAGTCTGCAGATTGATGGCGTCTTCGGCCGCGAATTCCAACTGGATGTGCCCATCGGGCCTCTGCAGAGCGATCGCAGCAGCGTGAAGACCGTCGAGATCGTTCCCTGCGATGGACTCGATGGCCGCAGACAAGCTCGAGCACGTTGGCTGTGGCGTGGCGGGGTGCATTGAGTTCTGGTGGGTGGTTATGGAAACTAATCCAACGTGCCGAGCACGTAAGCACCTGTGTGTACGTACGACGCGCTAAAAAATAGTGCAACAACCGTCATCTACATTTAGTTCGGCCGAATTCCAGCGCAGTCAAGTGGCGACTCTGGATTACATGGCTATTCTCACCTCATGGATAGCTGGAGTATATGTGTTGACTATAGTGTGCACGGAGGCCCACTGATAGTGAAGCAAAACTGCGCGGCATTTTCAAGTTACCCGAAGCTGATTCCAATTGATTTCGGACGTGCAGCTTGATCTGCCCCGGTGACTTCAATGTCGATTTCGTCAACGTATTTAACCTCCAGACGTAGCTGCTCGCAAACCTTCGCGAAGAACGTCCTATAGTCTGGCGCACTCTGCTGGTCACTTGCCACCGTGGATTCCGGAAGAAGAGCGAGCAGTTCGGAGGGGATCTCCACCCACTCGAACTTTCGCGCATTGACCAGTAGTTCCACAGGAGAGAAGGCGGAGCACACTAGCCAGCGTTGGTCCTTCTGTGTGGAGTGCGTGTCGACTTGGTACAGCAGTTGAAGGTGCACCGAGAGATAGTTTCCGTTTATGCTGGAAGTCGCTCCAGTCCACGAACACCGAGGCGCAGCATCCCTTCCACTATTGTGACTGACGTGCTGCTTCACACACTCCACCGCCCGCTGCTCGTCAAACAGCAAAGACATCGTAAACGTTGAAGGTCTGTCGACTGTTCCATCCGAGATCGCAGCAACCTTCTCGATGTGAAGGAGAGAGCAAATGTGCAGCATCAAGGGGGCCCTTTCCAGCCCCTTCTGAGTGACGTTCAAGATGTGGTCGAGCTCAAGCGAGTCAGGGAGGCCCAACGCTGCACTCAAGGTTGAATGGGAGAGCTCTAGCGTACATCGCGCGCTGCTTGCAGGATCGTAAAGGTCCAGACGTAGGGATAGTGAACTTGCTTCACCCCCTGCATCAATGTACGCAGAAAGCACAACCTGGTCATGCCCCACTGCTCGAACGGTTTTGAACAGTCTGACGCTTTTGATCCCCCGCTTGGCCGTATCGACCAGGGAGTACGAGTAGTCGGAGAGCACAAGTCCGTCACCACGTCCGTCACTTCGCTGCTCAACACGCACGTGATCCAACACCAAAAGTGCAAGCTTCCGGCTTCTTGCCTTCTCCATCTCAACAATTTCTGCAGCGGTTGCGTCGCCGTACGCTATAGGCAGCAACAGCTCCTTGTCTTCGTCGCCGACAACGTGAACCATGTCGCTACCCTCCAACACGAGCGACAACGTCGCACTGGTCGAGCACACGTACGCGTCCACCCGCACCATCACGAAATCATCTGCGTATTGCTGGCTGAGCCCACATCGGCGGCCTGCAGCGACGTCGAATACCGTGAGCAGTGTGCGCCCACATCCTGGAAGCTCTTTCGCTGTTGTAAGAACCTTCACACCGCGTTCTCCGGCGATTCCATGGCGTCGGACTTCGTCAATCAACTTGGCAGCGTTAACGCCCGCGTCGCGCTCGAACGTCTTGGTCACTGGAGTTGCCTTTTGCTTGGCGTACAATCGGTCCCGCAAGAACGCCACCTTCAGACAACGCTTCGCGTCCCGATCGACTTGAGCATCCAGGCGAGTCACGATAATATGCCGCATCAAGCTGTCCACGGAGGTCGACCCGATGAGGAACGCCTTGTCCGGTCCGACGACTTGACGCAAGTCGCGATGTCCGTGGATTTCAGCGACGGCAGCACCGCTGGATGCCGGATGGTACACGTGGAAGTTGATTGTGAACGAATCGCGCTCCCGAACACGATCGGTTGGCGACACGAGTGCTGGCTGCAAGTCTCGGAGTACTTCGGCCCGCATGGTCACGCGAACGACCACGAAGAGGCCGTTGGCGCGGTAGCTGCCACGATGAACGACTTCTTCCGTGTCGTAGCTGTAGAGCTTGCGCTTGTTCCTGCGTGTGCTGTCTTCGTCGTCGTCCTCTTCATCGTCACTTTCTGCATCTCTGTCGTCCAGCATGCAAGTGCACGACACGACAGCCAATTCCGAGGCTGCGTCGATCTTCTGCTGAGCTCGGGACCTTGAGGGCTGCTGCGCTGCAATTCCCGTTTGCTCATCTGATGAGATCTGGCCGATAGGTTTCTTGTATTCACCGACACCAAGCACTGGAGCCACCTCAGTCGCCCAGAACGAGCCACACGGCAAGTGAGCGACCACGCATCCGTTTCCCCCGCTGCCCCCGTTGGGGTCCCATTGAAAGTAGCGGCGAGCAACGTCCCGACTCATTTCCCTCCGCTCGCTGGAAGGTGCACGCTGCCACGCCAAATGTAGTGGGAGACTGGCGTCGACTTCGCTCTCTTGGAGTACCAACGTTTGCTCGAGGCAAGATCCAGGTAGCCACAGGCGATATCGGAGAGCGTCCACACTTGTCGAGCCCCTCTTGCTTTCGTCCTCTTCCGCCGGTTCCTGGTCACAGAGTTCGACTTGGAAGTACGCGCGTCTGACCCGCTTCTTAGTCACACGTTGGTGAGGATCCTCCAGAACGCGAAGTGCACACGGAAACCGTGCAATGATTCGTCGTCGTGGACGGTAGCAAGGTGCCATCTCCGCCTCCTCCCCCACTGGTTCCGGATCGCCCTCGCCATCGCTGTCGTCAACGCTGTTCTGCACCTTTGGCAGTGGCTTCGCAAGACGGAAACTTCTCAATAACACGAGCTGTAGCTGCGAAGGTGTGGTGTGTTTCGATAGATGAAGCAGCTCTTGTGCCGCACTACTGGAAAGCCGAAGCGCGTGCGACGTGCAGGAGCGAGGGGCGTAAAAAGCAGCTTGGAATTCTCCATCCTCATGGCGTTCGACGAGTGTAAACACACAGCGTTCTCCTGATGCCGCGCTGCGGTCACTCCGAGGCACTCGCACCGCACGACGAAGCAGCACCCGACCAGGGGCACAATCACCGGATCTCACGCTGAGTCTCAACGAAGACGCCGCCTTCTGCTGGAATGCCGGGTCTCTCATTTGCGTTCGTGCGATGGCGTACAGATGCAGTCGATCCAGCACCACCGAAGGTATGCGAGCCGCAGAGATGAACACGCGTCGTGCAGGAGCGGCTGAAAGGCGGCCCAGAACCTGCTCAAGCTCCACCGCCAGCGTTAACGCCACCGCTTGAGCGAACGTTGTCTGGGAGTTGCTGCCGTGTACGAACGCATCAACCTGGACCTGTCCGCGAGAAGTCTCTGCGATGGTGACGGTCGTGAGGTGCCCGCCAAGCTGCAGCACGTGTCGATAAAGGCGGACGGCGCGAGGACGCAGCACGAGCTCGTACGCACTTGGAGACTCCATCGAGTCGCAACAGTCCTCGAGTCTTCGCCTCTGAAGCAAACAAAGGCGCGCGACGCGTGCGTACATTTCTGTATGGGACTTGGGCGGCAATTTATCCGCTCGCGTCTCGCCTCGCAGTGTCATCGCTGTGGGTGTCAAGAGCTTGTCGATGTCGTCCTCGGAGATCACCGTCATCCACCGCTGACCCGTGCTCGGCGAATACACGCTAGCGAAGATGCGTCGACACTCGTGGAAGAGGGTCGCGACACACCGCTCTTCCTCGTCGGTGGTCTTCTTCTTCCGGCTTTGACCGGATGCGTTAACACTCGAACTCACCAGCAAATGCGCGGTGCGGTACACCCGAACGTCAGCGAGAACCGCTTCCATCAACTGCATCGCCGTCTGGTCTTCGCCTGCTCCGTCCTGCACGCAGTCGGTCGGGCAATTGTCGAACACAACCACTCGCTCAAAGAGCCCGGGAGCTGGTGCGAAGCGGGTGATCTCAGGCGCCAAGGAGCCTGCGCCGTCGGCAGCGATCATCCGAGCGGTTCGTGCAGCCGATTCGACCCAGGCCGCGAGGGCGTGCAAGAGTCTGCTGGAAGCGACTTGGGACCGGGACACGAGGGCGTCGGGCCACAGCGAGTGGCGAAGATATTTTTCCAGTGCCATCAAGTTGACGCACGGAACTGTGGTGACGTCCACTTGCTGCAGCTTCGCTCGTAAGAACGCCGGCTGGGCCAGAAGCCGACGCGATAGTCGCCAGCTCACGGAACTTGTGGCGATTTCGCTCTGTGAAGGACCCTCGTAGGCCTTCCCGGGGGTCAGCAACACGATGACAGCCTCCATGACAACCACCAGCGCTGGACTTGGAGCAGAAGCCGTGTCGTTCGGCCCAGTCTTGGCCAGCTCTGCCATTTCAAGGGCGACAGCGTCTTCTGCTAGCTCCAGTCGCAACCTCGTCGTTCGATCAAGCGCCAACTTGACATCTGCGTCGACCATACGCCCAACTACCTCCTCTCGGTAGACCATCTCCTCCATCTCGCTGCCTTGCTTCGGCCCGAAGAGATCGCTCCGGTTCGTGGTCGTACCTCGCAACAGAACACACATCGGTAGCGGGTGCAGTCCGTGCTTGACGGTCGCAAAAGAACTCAAGAAGGCGCGCTGGGTCACGTCTCGAAGCCCCACGTCCGCTTCGAGAATCACACCATGTCCTAGCGCCAAAGCACCACGAACCGCCTTGAAATCGATAGTTTCCAGGGAGTCTTCGACACCCAGGGACCTCTTTGTAGACGCTGGAGGACGCGTCAGTGCGAGGAAGAGGCCGGGCAAAGCCAATTGCAGCTTCTCGAGAATCACAGTGCGTGCCTTTCGTGGCACATCGTTCGCCACCACGAGCAACAATGGACGAGGTCGATGGAACGGGTACCCGCGTGCCTGCACCAGCTCAGCTGGAACAAACCGTCGAGCTAGCACTTCATCGCTGTGGCCGGCGTCGCGTCGCTCCGTAACTTCATGCTGGGCTTCGCGCTTGCTCAACGTGCCACGAACCACAAGGAACGGGTCTCTGGATATGGCACTGGGCTCCAGAAGATGCTGCAGCCGCGTAATAGCAGAGAACGCGGATGTCCACTTGAAAATCGCGACTGCGGCCTGCCAACCGCGTGGTATCCGCTCGAACGTCTCCACTCGGAAGGCTAAATCCCCCGTGTAGGCATCTAGTAACGCCGTCCCGAGCACGGACTCTCGTAGATACGGCGTTGAAGCAGCAACCCCAGCGGCTGCAAACCCTCCTGACGGCGCTAAGTGCGCTCGTGCCGCTCCGGCAGCAGCATCGGCGATCTTCTGCACTCGGCGAGTGACGCCGACACCGCACCGCAGGAATCGAGCTGCTTCTCGCCATCGCGTGTTGGGGATTTCCCACTCCTCGTCGGCGTCGCTCGTGAACAGCATCAGCAGACGCACGAGACCGAGCACAAGCGCTGGAAGAGGTTTCTCATCCGCGGTCGCCTTCGCTTCCGTCTTCATGAGGTTCGGTAGAGCGACCATGGCTTGGCAGGCTTTGGCCAGCTCCTGTAGAGCCACCGCGTCCATGGATCGAGCTGCAAGCGCGAGTTGCAGTCTCCATCCCACCAGCTTTCGGATCTGCGTCATCCGCACACGTCCGAATCGACCACGCACCACCTTTTGAAGACGCTCCGCAGCTTGTTCCTGTAGCCGCCTCGTTCGCTTCGCCTTTGCTACTTGTCGAGCCAGCCAGCCTCGAACAACCCGCTGCAGGTGAATCGAGGCGGCCTTGTGCCAGTACAGCTTGGCGACGCGGCGCCGGACGAGGAACCCGCGCACACCCGCCTGGATGAACGTGCTCGCTAGGACGAACTCAATCCGCATGTGCTCGTAAACCTGTCGAGCCAACATTCCTCGAGCGAGCTTCTGGACCTGCGTCGCGCAAAAGTGCTGCACGATTGGAGTCGCCTGGTGGTGCTCGTGGACTTCGGCGGCTGCGGCGGCTCGAGCGACAGCCTCTTGCTCATCTTCTCGTCGCTGCTGCTCTTGATTGAGGCTCGGGATCTTCGTCGCCTGCTCTCGACTCGACTCGATCCGCTTCGCATGCTGTTCCAACCAAAACCGTAAACGTCAGTCCACGAGCGCCATGCAAAACGTAAGTGATCGACCCCGATGGCGACCTACCGTTGCGTCCTTGACCGCCTTGTGCTGCGTCTTGAACGTGTTGAGCAGCTCCTCCTTCTTGTGGATGTTGACGGTCTTGCTCTCGTACAGGTTCGTCTTCTCCCGGAGCTCTTGACGCAACGCTGTCAGCTCTCGTTGCGCTTGGGTGGTGAACGCCCGCAGTTCTTCGCCGAAAACCTGCAGCTCCGCGCAGCTCTCGAAGTACGCAACGTCCATCGCCTTGCGCTCCGCCTCCTCTCTCAACGCATCCAAGCGCACCCCCAATTGAGCATTCGCCTTCCGTTCTGCTGCTAAAGTTTCTTCGAGTTGAGCCCCTCGTGCTCTTCGTCTCGGCGGTGGGGGGCGGTCAAAGGATCGCCATTCAGGCTTGGAAATGGGTCCCAGCATACCGGAGCGCTTCTTGGCGTGGAGTTTACCCGGGACGTCCGACTGCGAGGGAACTCCGAGGCGTAGGTCGTTGCCTTCCGGGTCTTCAGCGGTATACTGCGACGTGAGCGTAGCAGGAACGTTGTAGGCGTTGCCGGACAGCTCGACCATGCGAAATCGACGCTCAGCTTCGTCTTCAGGCACCACTCGACCGTGAAGATCCCGCGCATACCGTCCGAACGCCATTTCTTCCTGTATGACCACGACTTCAGCGGCATGCAGTCGCAGCATATCGACTTCTCCAATCTGCGAGGGCAGCACGGAGCTGTACTTGGGAGCTTTGCCGACCCGTGCCACCGGAGTTCGAGATTTTGGTCGGAGAGCGCCGCTCTTCGATGGCGCGTTGGGGACAAGCTCTTCGTCGTTCACCACGCGCGTCTCGTACGGGGTTTTCGCTCGCTTCCGGTCTGCTAAAGCCTGCTCCAACGCCTCTGCAGTGGTCACCGGCCTCTCGGGTTCTCCATACGGAGAACGCTTGCCTCCCACTTGCAAAAACCGACTGGAGTCTGCCGTGTCACTCCTATCGACGGACTCGGACTTCCCTGCCAGCAGCGTGGCTCGACAATCGAGATTGAGCGGCAGGACGAACGGGTTTCGTTGCAGTGTGAAGCCGAGCCATTCGGTGAGCCCCGTGTGCTTGCCCAAGAACTCCAGATCCGACGCGACTTTGAGCAGGTAGTTGATCCCGTTCCACTTGAACTGCTCAAGCTCGGACGGAGTTCGTTGCGCCAGCTTGTCCGTTGCCGTTTTGCTCTTGTGCTTGCAGCTTCGCCACGCACCAACCGCTTCCACAGTTTCGAGCGTTGCCAAGCGAAGCAAATCAAGGAGGTCGATCGTCTCGTCAAGGTGAGCGCCAGCGATGTGGCCGGCAGCGCTTGCCCGTCCTAACCGCTGCAGATAACCTTCGCGTACGAGGATGCACTTGAGAACCTCCAGCTCCTGGTAGAATGTTAGAAACGCAACTGGTAAGTAGCACAGGACGTAGGGGGGGGTGGGGGGGGGGGGGT
>JAGDFM010000216.1:0-13975 GCA_019155715.1 Phytophthora pseudosyringae | reverse complement strand
GTCTCCACCGTGTGGTTCTGCACGCACTCCACCATCACGCCAGCCTGCGCCTCCAGCGACGGCACCATCATGCGACGAGCCCAACCCACACACCGTATCAAAAAGTCTTCCTTACCTCTCCCGAATCGAGTTCTTGCGTTGCATTTTCACTCGCAAAGGTGACCGACGAGACTTTTGGCAGTGACACGGCCTAGAAAAAAAAACAGGTATCATCAACCAGGTACTTACTGGTAGTAGGTCTTCTTTTTCGTGTGGGTCTCTCATGTAATGTACCTTCCCATTGAGCCCCGATCGAGTCACTTTCTTGGGCGAAAGCTTCTTCGCTTTCTTGATCGGTGGGAACTTTGGCGAAGTGGCCGCTGATGGAGACACTGGAGCTGCTCTTCTCAACGGAGACGAAGTCGTTCTGTACCATTGACGACAATTGGTTGACTCTCCTTCCCAAAATGTAGGAACACTTGATGCACTCTTCTTACACTTTGGGCCTGCTGGAGCTGCCGTTTGCTGCGGGAGGTGTGCGGTCCATCCAGGAAGAGCTTCAGTCCGTCTTGGTCTCGTTCGGCCGCATCCGGTCGGGATCCCTGCCAGTTTTTGTGTCGCTTCGCTAACCAGTTTCACGAGAGGCTCTCGACTGAATTAGCGTCTCCGACCACGTTTGTGCTACGTGAAGTATTGAACACAGGCAAATCTATGGTTTGTTGTTGTTTTATCTCTTTTCAGCGATGGCGTCTTCAAATACGTCATCGCTGCAGTCTGGGACGGTATCGTCCAGCTCCTCCGTACTTCGAGAGGATACTTGAGAGCCGCAAGGCGCAGCCTCAAGAACCGGTTCGGCTTCAGACGCGCACGAGTTGAAAGCGTCGGATCGATCGGAAACCTCGCACTCGGACTGTCGATCGTCTTCCTCAGTCGGTGGTGTCGGGTACCGGGTGCTGTCTTCATTGTCCTGGAGTTGTTGCGGTTCACCGGGCCACGACGGGATGTATTCGAGCAGCAGCAGCGGAGGAGAGCGAGACACTTGGGGAGGCCGCGTTGAGGACGTCTGGAGGTTGTCGGGCTCGGCATTTTCACTGTCGGAAGCTGCGCTGGCGGGGACGTGGCACGTTGTTGCGACGCACGTGTCACGTGGGGAAGTTTCTTGCGTCGACATGTCAGCGCAATACGATACCGTTAATGCATCCGACGTGAGCGATGACACACTGTCGCCAGGTCTTTCCACTTGGCTATCGAGAACAATTGGTCGCTCTTCCTGGTCATCGATCTGTCCAAGGTGAATTTCTTCAACGCTGCGACCCATTGAGATTGTTGACGGCGATGTTGTTGCAATTTGTTCTGGATCCTCGTGCTCCGTTGACCTGTCGGCGGTCTCAACTTCTTCTGGATCGTCCTCCTCCCGAGTGTTTGTCGTTTCGACGACTGCTTCCCCCAGGTCGATATCCTCAAACTCGCCCATGTCTTCACCGTCCTCCGTTGTACTCGAGGATTGAGACGACTGCGATGATAGCGCCACTTCTACGAGAATCGATTCCTCAAGAAAATTGTCAACTTGGTGCTGAGCGTGAATGTCGACTTCCAAGTGCACCTTCGCTACGGTATTTGACCCCATCCTGGAGTTTGGCATTTCTACCATCAAGGTTTTGACTCCATCCGTCGCAGAGGAATAGTTTTCGTAATCCGCACACGAACTGGTGCACGATGGTAAAAACGTTTGCACGGCTTCTTCGACTGGATCTTCGAGGCCGATTAGTGGCTGGTCACTTGCGTTTTCAATTGGCGTCGGTGTTGGTATGAAAAGATCCGTCATGGATAGAGACTTTGCCGCAGTTTCAGGGATTGTGGTCGCATCAGCCTTTGGCAACGTCCCAGTGATCAGCCTTTCCTCTTGTTGGGAGGGCGATGTCGAGTTGGCTTGCAATTCACCTGCGGGGGGCGTTATTTCCTTCTCGGGACTCCGGACAGGAGCCAGCGACACGTTTTCGATCGGGTGTTCTCTCACCAACTGCAGCTGCAGCTTTGGATTGCTAGAGCCACGCTTGGCCGCGAGCGGGTCAGCCACCAACGTCGTCTTGCTTTTCTGAGCACGGGTCTCCTCCAGATACTGCCCAGCGAGCACCTCCAGCTTCGCCATGCATTTACCCACGTAAAACTCAATCGCAAGGCAGACGGCGCTGGCTTCGGCCGTACGGAACAGATAATCTTGGGTAATGGTATCACCAGCAATGGTCCGAGGCGAACCTGGAGACGCAGGCGCAGGGCTTCGACACTTGAGCAGGCAGCACGTGTAGCCTTGCTGAAACACGACCGACCACTTTTCAAGATCCGTGTAGTACCACGAGCTCAGCACGACCTCCGCTTCGTGGCCCGTGCAGAAAGAAACCCCGTGGGATGAAATCTCCAGCGAGGTGGCTTCCGTCGAAGACGTTTGCCCCGTCATCGCCAGCTTCACCGGGAACCGTAGAATTTTATCCGGGGCGATGGTTGCGTGCTTCTCCACACACTCGGTTACCACGTGCAGCCAAAGCTCGTACTGCTCCGGTTGCGTAGCTGCAAAAGTCCACGTCCGGTACAGAGTCACCACGTCGAATGCATGCATCGTTGGAGTATTGCCGTTGCTGCTCCGGCTGACAGGACTGGAGGCTGATACCGGACGGATGCACAGCACAGAGCTCAGGTCAATCACTCGTCGCTCCTTTGGAGTCTCAGTCATCCCTGGGCAATGCGAAACCTTATCGTAGTAGCACAGAAACCCGCCCACCGGAGTCTCGAACAGGACAACGAGCTTCGGGTGCCAGGTCTTCCGCAGGTGGAACGTGCGGGCATTCTGCCGCTTCAGGAGCTGTCCTTGGAACTTGAACATCTTCGTGTAGTGCGCTGAGTGGAGTAAGGATAGCAGCGGCTGCATGGACCTTGCCGGGAGCGGAGCCTTGTCTCGTGATAAGATGGATTTCTGCCTCGCTAGCGCTTCAGTTGGAGCCGAGGAGAGACACGAAGTGTGGAAGTCACACAAACCGTTCGTGAGGACTCTGGAAGTGCTCGGGTTTGTACGAACGCTTGGATTCATGTGACTGAGCTCTCCAGAGTTGATGTGGATCATCACATTTGAATGCGAAGCTTCGTCCGGGCGGCTGGCGCTTTGGTCACTGCCTTCCACGAGATTCTCGCATCCGATAACTCGGCAGCAGGCGTCAATTCGTTGCTTCAGGCTGTCAGCATCCGCGAAAAACATCAATACACTCGCGCGGTGCGCGCCTCCAGTGTCGGGAATCGGTTGGGAAGCCTCAGCGTCGCTCGATCTCGATGTCCGGACGGGTGAGGCCAGCATTTCTCGCAACGAGGCATCCATGTACGCGCCGTTCTTGAGATACCAGATTGCTTCACGAATATATTGCGCTTCCAAGCTCTGAAAAACAAGGTAGCCAGGCTGCTTGGCCAGTTGATGGGTCGTGCGAAAGCGAAGCTCAAGTCGTGTCCCCGACACCTCGCAGGTTTCCAGATGCTCGTACGAGTAAGAAAACAAACACGCACTGCGGTCGTGACAGTCAGGCGACGGGAACACGCGAAGGTGGTGAACACCCAACGTGAGTCCGCGCAGATCACCGCTGATGGAGCAGGTAAAGCAGACGTAGCCGCTCCGGATATACTCCAGTCCGAGTCGTTCGCGGCTCATAGCATTTCGTACGGGCTGTTCCCTCCTCAGAAGCTCTCGTCGCTTGGACATTGGCAGCATGGCTGGCTGGCTGGATCCAAGCGACGCTCGACGCTGCTGGATTGGCGACGGCAGGTTCTGTCCGATGAGAACGCCAATGTACACTTGTTCTGGGGGCTTCTCCAGGTCCAGGAGCGCTAGAATCGCTGTGAAGTGCGCTTCCAGCTCCGTCAATACGGGAAAGACGAAAGCCGGGGACGTCGAGCCGTCGTCCAGCACAAAGTGCACCGACTTCTCGCTGTGGTCCCACACGATCTCCTTCATGACGCCGATAGGAGACTGGAACATCATTTTGTTCTGGTGGACAGTGATCGCGTGGACGGTCTCGGCCACGACGCCCAGAATGGTGTCAACTGGTGCCGCACCTTCGGGAGCTGTCCGCATTTTCCCGTGAAACACGGAGGGTTCTTGAAGACTGGGGCTGTCAGGGAAACTGTAGGCGTGGTGCCGTCCGGATCGGCTCCCTTGGGCGTGAAACGCGCCCCGCATGGTCCTCGGCTGTCGACCACTTCCACACCGGAGTGAATTAGCTCTGGCCGCTTCAACTGCGAGGAACCTCCAACCACAAGTGTCCGTGGGCTTACGTACCTCCCGTCGGCCGTCCGGCCCTAACAATAGTGTGGTAAGAAACCCCACACGCGAATACTCCGAGGCGGTTTCTACAACATGGAGGAACGTTTACAAGGGGGTCACTGGGATTCAGCATCCACGAGCAGGCCATTGCGCTCTTCAACTCGATTCATTCGTCTTTGCGCTCGGGAACTATGAAGACGCTCGAGAAACACGCGTTGAAAATCCGCTCGGCGCCTTGGAAGTACGGGAACTGGAGCCACATCATCACCAGCAGCTTCGCGTGGTAAAACAGCGGAAGCCACGCGATCTCCCGTCCGACCGCGGTGATCAAGTAGTCCACAGTGACTGCCACGCTAAAGTACGCGAGCCACCACTCATAGCGCCGCGTCCGCTTTTCGCCCAGCACTCCAATCGTGACGTAGGCGGGGAAGCCGAAGCCCATGAGCGAGCAGCCGCGGGAGGCCACGAAGCCCGGCGTGAACATGAAGAGAAGCCCGAAGAGCGCAGGACCCTGCGACCACAGGTCCTTCGCCAGGTGCACGTGTCGCTCTGGTACCACGCGGAGCGACACCAGCATGCGCATCAAGAAGTTCGTCTTCTCCTCGGCCTCCGCATTCGTCGCCGCCTCGCGCTCGTGGATCCGGTTCGCGTACGAGCTCATTAGCGGGCTTAGCAGCGTGTACAGTGCGATGTCGCCGCGTGTGAACGGCGAGTGCATCCACACCAAGAAGAGGTTGCAGACGTGGAGCGGCACCGTAAAGAACGAGGTCACGAACGCCGGCAGGAAGAGCGTGAGCATGCCGACCGTGCAGGCCGCGAGCGACCAGATGACCCAGTACTTCAAGCACGCCTCGACCGCCCTCCACTCGTAGTCCGGGATGCTGATCTTCTCAAACTTCTTCATCAGCTCGCTCGTCGGCCCGGGTCTCGACGCCGGAGGGGTCGCCTTGGCGTGCGTCGGGTACAGGCGCTTCCTCCGGATCACTCCGACTGAGTGCAGCAGCGGGTACCCGACCGAGAGCAGGCCGCACAGCGCCTCGCTGCTCAGCGCGTCCGTCGCGGACGTGGGCAGCCAGTGCAGCGCCTCGTAGCTCAGCGCAAAGAACAGCGCGTGCGGCAGCAGGATGGCCGCGACGCGCCACTTGGCGCTCAAACTGGCGACGAACGCCCGGTACCTGAGCTCCAGCAGCCTTCTGGCCCGCACGTACTGTACCCTGGCCCTGTGCACGTATCCCTGGCGGATGCAGACGGCCGCGGAGAGCGCTGCAAGCGCCGCGACGGCCTGGTACAGCGGGTCCATGGCGCCCACCCAGTCGACGCCCATCCTGGCGGCCGCGAGCACGTGGGGCAGCGCCGCCTCGCTCAGCGCCGCCAGCAGCTGCACCACGGGCACCGACGCCAGCAGGAGGAAGGCGCCCCAGAGTTTTAAACACTGGAGCGTGGCCACGACGGCGTCCTCCAGCGCGAAGCCGATGGCGCCCCAGTCCGGACTCTGCGCGAGCGCTTGGGCGACGTCGGAGACGTTGAACGGGCTGGCCAGCAGGTCCAGCGGCAGGTACCGGTCCAGCAGAGTGTTGGTCAGGGGCAGCGCGTCCTGCTGCAGGCGACAGGAGGCCGGTAGAGGCGTAAGAAGCTGGAGGCAGAAAGATACCGGGGGGGGGGGGGGCGGGGCGGGGGGGGGGGGGTGGGTGGGGGGGGGGGGAGTCGGGGGGGTCAGTGCGCGTGGAGGGCGCTAGGAAAGCGTACCGTGAGTCCGGGGACGGGAGCTTCGAGCTCAGCGCTTGCCAGAGGCTCCTGGGGATGCGCGCGCAGCTTGCACAGCAGGAAGGAGGCGGTGAGAGCCCCTGCAAGGGGCAGCAGGTGACACACAAGTCGCCGCATCTTGTTGTCGCCGCGTCGGCGTGCTGTCACTATTGGGAAGGAACGGTCACTAGAAGGAGGGAGGGCCAAACTCGCCAGTCGCGAATGGTCCTTGGTGGCTACATTGTTCGATTTCGACCACCGAAAGGCAACTTGCTGTATCCACAACTGTCAGCTTGGGCTAACGGGATGGTTCCCACCCCCACGTCCCCGACGTTGGCTTTATTCCCCAGTCCGCCTCCTCCTCCAGGAAACGATGGAGCTCGGACGGAAGCTGGCGCTCATGCTCGCGGCCGCGGTCTTCCTGTGCGCGGGGAATCTGTGCATCATCGGCTCCAAGGTGGACGGCCGCGTGCCCTACAGCAGCGTCACCGCCACGTTCCTCATCGAGGCGCTCAAGCTCGCAGCCACGTTGACCGCCATCGTCGTCACGCGGACGGCAGCCCCCGACCGCCTCCAGCTGCGATCGAGCGGCCTCTATGCGGTGCCGGCGCTGCTCAGCGCGCTGGAGAGCAACCTCAACTACGTCGTGCTGCGGTACCTGGACGCCGCCACGCTCTCGGTGCTCTGGAACTTGAAGATCCTGCTCACGGCCGCGCTGTTCCGCTACGCGCTCCAGCGCCCGCTGTCGGAGCTGCAGCGCGTGGCGATCGCGCTGCTGCTGCTGGGCGTGCTGACCAGCCAGTCCGACCGCTTCCGGCGCGCTGGCAGCGACGCAGACTCGGAGGACGCGGCGCTGGGCGTGGCGCTGGCGCTCGTGGGCGTGGCGCTGTCGTCGTGCGCGAGTGTGTTCGCCGAGTGGGCGCTGAAGCGCCAGGCGCGCTGTCCGTTCCTGTGGCAAAGCGCGCAGCTGTACGGGTTCGGCGTGATGTTTAACGCCCTGGGGGTCGTGCTCGTCGACAGCGAGGTGCTGCTGCTCTCGGACGGCTTCTTCCGCGGCTACAACGGCTGGACGCTCGTGGTGGTCGTGGTGAACGCCATCGGAGGCGTCTTCATGGCGTGCATCCTCAAGTACCTGGACAACATCGCGTGCGTGTACTCGCACTCGATGGCGATGATGCTCACGACGCTGCTGTCCATGGTCTTGTTCGCCTTCTCGCCGTCTCTCGAATTCGCGTGTGGCCTCGGCGTGCTCGTCCTCTCCATGTATCTCTACCACCACCCGCTAGCGCAGGAAGTTGAGACGGAGGAGAAGGAGGCTCCAGCGGCCAGCGACACGAGCACGGAAAGTGAAAGCGACCGGAGCGTGGCGTCGTCGCTGCAGCGCAAGACGCTGAGCGAGTACAAGGAAGTGCCAAGGGATTCCAGGGAAGAAGAAGATGAAAGGCTGGAAACCTCTCGCATCAGCATTCTCGAAGCTTGAGCAAGGCGAAAGTTGGCCACACGTCGCTTTCATGCTTGGCAGGGAAGTTCTACCGCTTTAGTACTACGTTTTGGTCGCCAACAAGGAACAATCGTTTACCTCGTCACTCAAGAGTTTGACAAGCTTTTGGGGTCTGTAGTAAGAGGGCTTACGTAGCATTTCGCACAGTGTAATCTATGGGATTTCATCAAACGTCCGTGGCTTTTCATCTCCCTGGTCCGACCCAGCGAACACTTGGACTGCGCGCTTGCTGGGCGTTCGATGGTAGCATTCCGTTTGCAGCGACCGGCCTCCGAGTCTCCTATCGAGAAAACTCACGATCCCCGTGCAAGGCCGTTCGTTGCAAGGTTCAACGCGATGGCCCGTGATCACTCCGATGGCGATCAAATTCTCGCGCGGGACCGTGAACCAGTGCAACTTGTGCATCACCAGATACTCGGCGCCGTCCTCCTCCATCTTCAGAAGCCCAAACGCCTTCAGCGCCGACGGTGTGTAGTACAACTTGGCGTCTTCGAACGTGTAGCCCCCGAGCAACACGATTCGGCTGCGCACCCCCAGCGCAGTGTCGATGCAGCACGGCACGGACAGGATCCCCAGGGACCGGTGCTTGAACCAGACGTACATCAAGGCCCACGGGATTCGAACGGCCGAGATCGTGGAGACGGTCACGAGCACAACGACCGCGTGGCAGATCAAGCTCCAGAAGTAGTAGGACACTGCGAGGGCTGTCGGCTTGGACGCCTTCAAGTCGGAGCCGTTCAAGCCAGACAGGAACGTTTGAAACACAATCGCGGAGACCAGCTCCCCGACGAGGGCCGTCTCGTAGCTGAAGAACACGCGCTTGGCGCGCAGCCTCCACGTCTCGCTCAGCCATTTCATGCTCTCCAGCATCTCGAACAGAACCAGTATCAGCCCGGACAGGTTGTAGCCCATGGACGCGTACTGCACCCGGCTCATCCAGCCTTCGTTCGCGATGATGAGGAACAAGTCCGTCATGATGCCTTCCACGATCAAATACAGCAGCGCTGAGCGCTGGTAATTGTTCGCTCCGTGGGCGGACAGGCGCATCGTCTCCTGCACGAACACCATGGCCTCCTGCTGCGTCAGCGTTTCTCCCAGCTCGCCACATCTCCGGCCATAACGCTCGCACGACACGTAGCTTCGGCGGATCATGAGACCGCGATACGCGAGCCACAGCGCGCCGGCGATGCCGTACCAGCACGAAATCCGGTACTCGGTGCTCCCGGTGTCTTCCGCCAGGATCTTGCCGTTGATGTCGTACGTCCCCATCACTTCCACGACGATGTACGCTGTGTTGTCCAGAGTGCAGTACGAGCCGGTCTCCCCTTCGTAGTACGAGTAAAACCCGATACTGCCGTGATACAGGTACACGTCAAACGAGAGACTGTCGTTGGCGCAACTCGAGGGCGTGGAGCGATACGGGGACCGCGTCGCGTTCCCCATCAGGTAGTTCCCGTGCAAATTGTACTGCGGCACCACCGCGTGGCAGACGACGCCCTGCTTCGCGTCGTAGTAGTGCGTGGCCTCAAAATTCCACCAGACTCCGGCCAGCACGAACGCCTGCACGGGACACACTTGCGGCAAATTGACCGTTTGCTTCTCCAAAGCGGGCGGCACCACGAGGAGCTCGTTCATCTTGTGCGGCATGACGAATTGCAGGTAGCTTCGCAGCTGAAGGGCAAGCGGCACGACGCCCATGGCGAACCACAGCCCCATCAGCATCCGCCGTGCGTTCATCCAGCGGCCGTCAGAAGGCTGACCGCTTTGCTTCATTGTCGAACGGATCCGACCTGTGGAGCTCAACGAGGGTGAACCAGCGTTTGCTCGACGGAGGCTACGAAAAAGTGTTCAAATAGTTTGTCCCCGAAAAAAACGACTTCCCACAGCGTTACCCTTAGAAAACGCGACTGTGCGCGTACTTCCCAAAGTGTCCCGAGTTCGACCGAGAGAAGTTGGTCAGAGTGGCAATTTGCACCATGATGTGGTTTTCCTTCGCCGGATAGCACGTGTTGCTCCTGACATTGAGAAGAAAAATGACGTAGACTTCATCGTCTCCAAAACTGTGTGCGGAAACAAAGATTTGGTTGGAGACAGAAGCATTTTTTTTCTTTCATCGCCAGCGCCATAACTCGGATGGGACTGAAGCACGACGGTGTCAAGCTCCACATGTAGTACGGGGTTCGCTTTGGAGAGCTTAAAATCCGATCCATAGAGCGGCGACGAGCTCCACCTACGAAAGCGAACTTTTAGTAACAAACTCTCCTGTACGAACCACATAGCTCCAAGGTCTCGGAAATCGCGTGCAAATGAAGTTTTGCGTCCCCGTACTGTAAAAGGCACTGAATTGGATGCCGCTTTTGCTACGTGGTGGTCTTTCGAGCCTGCTTCGTGTGCCTGGAGAGGAACGCGTGTCTCTGAATGAGCTCTGCGCGACGCCGCTCGAGGTCCACGAGGTCGGACTCGCGCTTGTCGAAGTCTTCGATGAGCAGCTCGGACTTGGCGAACCCGTCCTTGCTCTTCAGCCGAGCGGCGAGTTGTCGCGTCGCGTCCCGGTCCTTCTTCTTGTGGGCGAGCTGATCGCGGTTGGCAGTCAGCGCCTCCTCCAGCTCCTGCGACTCTCGTTTGAGCGTCTGGTTCTCGGCCAGCACGAACTGCAGCTTCTCCTTGATGTGCGTGAGCACCTGCACGGTGCTCGTTGTCTTCTTGCGCAGCTTGTGGAGCTCCTCGTTGCGCTCCTCGATCTTCTCGTTCAGCGTCTGGTTCTCGATCTTGAGCTGCTCGAAGTCGATCAGGTGCAGCCCCTCGGCGAGTTGCTCCTTGGCGTGCAGCTGCTGCTCCAGCTTCTTGAGGTGCGTGCGCAGGTTGATGTGCTTGAGACGAACCTTCTCGACGTCCTGGTCCTTGCGCAGCTCGGCCGCTTCAAACTGCGCGATCACCCGCTTGGCAATCGGCTTGCCAGTCCGCAGGTTCTCGGCGTTGCGAGCCACTTCCCTCTTGAACTCCAGGAACGCGTCCTGGATCTCCGTCACCTTGGCCTCCTTCTCGTCCAGCCGCGCCTGCAGCTCCAGCGCCACCTTGTCGTACTGAGACTGCGCCGTCCCCATCTGCACCTTGGCTTCGTGCACACTGCGCAGACACTCGAGGTACCTCTTGGCGTTCTCACTGGCGTTGGCCTTGTCCTCGCGTCTGCCTGCTGCTCCGGGGGCTGCAGCATCGGCCCCGGCGCCGCTAGTGGCCGCACTGTTCTCCTGGTTCTTCAGCAGTAGAGCCGCAATGCGTCGCTGCAGTCTGAAAAAAAGAATAAAAAAAAGCACCAGCAATGAAAATCGAGGCAACTCGTCCGATTTTTAAAACCTGCAGCAACCGACTTGATGTTTCTCTGCTGGAGCTCCTCCCGAGCTTCCGTCGCTTCAGCGATAGCCGCTCGCAGTCGTCTGCCCTCCTGTCGCGCAGCCTCCTCCTCGTCCAGCTCGGCCTCAACATCATCGTCGTCCTCCTCCTCGTCCTGCTCCTGCTGGGACCCGCGACGGCCATTGGAGTGGTTCCTTTCTTCGGCCATCGTCTCTTGGTTCGTCCCCGGCACGGCCATGTTGCACCTGTGCCCTCTGAAGGTACCTCGCGTCGTTTCAAACGACATGGCTACATGTTTTGGTGCCGTTTCGAGACATGGCTACATTGTTTTGCAAAGCCTTGTTCAAGCTATCCGCCACTCACGACCATGAGCAGCTTGGTCGTGCGCTCCGAGTCGCTGCTGCGCTGCGCGTGCGCGCCTCTGCGCGCCGTCAAGAGCCTCAAGGGCAAGTCGAACGCCAGCGCGCGCTGGGTGCGGCGGCAGTGGGGCGACCCCGTGGTGAAGCAGGCCAAGCGCGAGGGCCTCCGCTCGCGCGCCGCCATCAAGCTGCGCGAGCTCGACGCCGTACGCCCGCCCGCCTTCGCTGCTCCCCCGCCTTCGCTCCTCGTAATTCGTTGCTGATGGCCATACAAACCTGTCGGTGTTTTTGACGTTGCAGCGCTTCCAGCTGCTGCGGCGAGGCGACGTAGTGCTGGACCTGGGCGCGGCGCCCGGCGGCTGGACGCAGGTGGCCGTGGAAGCCACCGCCCCCAAGAACAAGAACAGAAGCCAGGCCGACGCGCGCGCGCGCGTCGTGGCCGTGGATCTCAAGCACTTCGACCCCGTGGAGGGCGCGGCCATCGTGGTGGGGGACTTTCGCCAGGCGGCGGTGCGGGAGGAGCTGGGCGCGGCCTTGCGAGGCCGCAAGGCCGACGTGGTGCTCAGCGACATGGCCCCGTCCTTCTCGGGCAACTTCCTCACGGACAGCCAGCACCAGCTGAGGCTGTGCCACAACGCGCTCAAGATGGCCGAGCTCTATCTGCGCCCAGGCGGCCACTTCGCCACCAAGATCCTGCGCTGCGACGAGGCCGAGGAGTTCCGCGCGGACTTGAAGGCGGCCTTCGACGTGGTCAAGGCCATGAAGCCGCAGTCGTCACGGCCAGAGTCCACCGAGATGTTCCTGGTGGCGAAGGGCTTCCGAGGAGCGAAGCCGCTGCGTCGCGAGGAGGGGCCCGAGCAGTGAGAGCAGCTAGCAGATAAACGACGTCTACCCTTTTTCACATCTCGTCTATTCAAATTTTCAGAAAGCTGTACGAACGGAGGCGAAGTCTCTTAGACGGAGTGAGGGGAGCTGCTCCTGTCGAGCGCTCGAGTCGTGTGCGCAGTGGTGGAACCGGCCTCTTCGATCGAGACCGCCCCATTTGAAACATGCAAATGTTGTAGAAAAGAAAAACGAAGCTCCGCTGCAGACAACACACGACGGCGGGGTGTTGGCCACCACCCGCGAGAACCGACTGGACGGTTAGTTGAGGTCCTGACCCAGTCGCAGCGCCAGCAGCGTGTCGTTGTACTGGTTGAAGGCGTCCTGGATGTCGTCCTGCAGCTGCATGGCCAGCGGGATCAGCTCCATGTTCACATTGCCACCGATCTGGGCCGAGGCCGCCACACGCGGCTGCAGCACCTTGACGGCGTGGATCATCTCCTGCAGCTCCGTGTCCTGGCGGACGTCGCCGGCAGCGTAAATGATCTTCTGCAGCAACTGGTGCACCAGCTGCTCCACCTCTTGCAGGTCGGCGTCGTTCAGCGGCTCCGCGTCGGCAGCGTTGGCCAACGCCTCGCGCTCCTCCTCTTCCCAACGCTTCCGCGCCTCGGCGTACGCCTCACGCTCGCAAATGTCCTGCGTACGGAGGGTGAGGTTCAGGAAGCGGTCCAAGTGGATGTTCAGCAGAGCGTCCGGCATCTGCGTCAGCACCTGCGTCATGTAGCGGTTCATCTCCTTCTCACGCTTGATGATGAACTTCTCCTCCTGGTTCTTGCCGATCATCGACGAGAACGGGTGGCGCTTCGGGAAGCGCGGGAACCACGGAGCGCGCTTGCCACGGCGGCCCGAAGCAGCGGCCTTCAGCTCCTGGTGAAGCGCGTTGAAGTCATTGTAGCGACCGCCCACAAGCCATGCTGTCTTCGATTGATTAAGGATGTCACGGCCCCAGGTCACACGCAGCACGTACTCCGTGTACTCATCGCCCCAGTTCTGGTCCTGTTGCTTACGGTGGCCGAGCATCGTGCACGTAAGAATACCGCCCTTGTACGGGATCGGAGGGCCCGTCGGGAAATCCTGAATCTTCTCCACCGGGTTGATCAGGTTCTCGTCATCAGCCGACATCACCGGACCGGCCGGGGCCTCACCGCCCTCACCGAACAGGTCACGGCCAGCCTGAGCAAGCTGCTCCTGACGCAGGGCATCGCCAGCAACGGCCTCGCCCTCAATCTTGGCGTTGTCGCCAGCCACCCAACTCATGTCAGCATTTTGGAGGGACTCCTGCCCCACCATTGCGCCGGCAACACCCATCGAACCAACAGCGCCGATCTGGCCGGCCTGGCCAGCCGACGCTTGCAGCGGCTGCACCGAGCCCAGCGTAGCAGGACCGTTGCCAGCAACGCCGGCGACGCCCAGCGCACCGAGCGCAGGGGCAGCTCCCAGCGTGCCGGCCGTAGCAGCCTTCCTCTGGGCCTCATCGTACGCGTTCAGCTTACGCAGAGCAGCGGCCTCAGCATCGTGCGCCATGGACGCATCCTGGGCGGCAGCGGCAGCATCCTGCGCAGCCATGGCAGCAGCGAGGGAAGCGGCCTGGGCACGCTCCACAGCAGCCTGACGATTGGCCTCTTCGCGGCCAACAGACCGACGGTAAGCATGCTGGATAGTGGTAGCCGCAGCGGCACGCTTCAGCTCCAACTGGCGTTGGCGCTCACGCTCCTCCTCTTCCTCCTGCAGGCGACGCTGACGCTCCTCCTCCTCACGCTGCAGCCGCAGCTGCTCCTGCTCGGCAGCAAGTCGTCGGGCGTCTTCCACTGCCAAGCGAGCCTTGCGGATGTGGTGCAGGCGTTGTACGAAGTGACGCTG